>AYEL01075113.1:0-124570 GCA_000484575.1 Olivierus martensii | reverse complement strand
TCTCTTATTTAAATGACTTATTTTCGATTATATAGACAAAATTTAGATTTATGATACAAAAATCTGAATTTTTAATTCTATTTTTAATAAATATCATTATGTTTTTATATTTTTACAGATTAAATTATCGATTTATTTATCCATTTATTTTTTTATCGAATTTTTCTTCAATGTAATTTATTAATATCAACAAAAATTATTCTAATTAAATTAATAATAATATTCTATAATAAACTCTTGTAACTGTACAATTTAAATTAAAATTAAATATAAATAATATTATAAAAAAAAATAATAAAAAATTTAATACAAAAAAAAAAATATTAAAAATTAAATTCAAGTTATGTAAAGTTATATAATTATAGTAATTAGAAACAATTTCTATCATTCTAAAATTTAAATTATATTAAAAGTATCTTATGTTTAGAATTAATCTAGTATCTTAAAGAGTTTACTAAGTTTTAATGATAATTTTCGTTATTTTAATTAAGGACTATTCTTACTGTTAATAAACTCTACAACATTATAATAACGTTTTTAATTTTTAATAGATAACTTAATTAAAATTTAATGATAAAAGTAATTATCCGTATTCTTTGATGCTTAGGTTATAGCTTTTAATTCCTAATTTCATCTGATTTACAAATTAAGTCTTTCAAAATTATATTTTAAATAGATTAGCCAATTTCTCTACCTAATTATTTTCGCTTTAATATTATATTGAGACAAATATATAAAGACGAGATGGCCTTATTTGCAATCTAATTAAACAATTAGCGATATTATAAAAATTTTAGAGTCGAACGAAAGAAATTTGTTTGGATAACTAATCATAAAAGATAAATATAATAATTATGGATCGTAACAGGTGCAATAGGCTTTATATAAAACCAACAACTTCAGCAACATGTTTCCAATTTTTATAATTGGTTCATATGAAAAATTTTATGATCATTGAATAAATAATTTCAATCTTTTAACAGATTTGTTCAAGAATATATAGCATAATCTATTGATTAACTCAACTGATCGTTAATAAAGAAAAATAACTATAATATAAGCAAGCATTTTATTGCAGGAGGCGAAGTTAAATTTTCCTAGATAATTAATTCTAAAATTTATCGCTGAATAATTATCCTGTTTAAATTACTAGTTAGATAATGGTCTATGACTAATTTATACAGCTCTATTTACAGTAATATTAAAGTCGTTTAGATTTAATTTAGTTTTACGAGCAAACTTTGTTACGGACTCGTAAAATTACTATTATTATTATTATTATTATTATTTTAATCCGGTGATTGATATAGAGAACTGTAAATGTAATTCTCATACTAATTAATAGATAAAATAATTTAAGAAGTGTTTTAAAAATTAAATATTTAATGCAAAAATATTAGTTTTTCGAACTGGAGATTTTAATATCATTAAATACGATAAGTTTACTGTATACTGGCAGAAAAAGAAACATTATTACGTTAATTATTAGACCTAGACTTATCCATAATTCACAAACTTCAAAAATTAATTATAATTTGTTTTTTTTTTTTTTTTTTTAATGGAGGAGTGTTGAAGAAAAAATAGAATAATTCACTTTGTTTTTTTTTTTTTTTTTAATTTAATGGAGGAGTGTTGAAGAAAAAATAGAATAATTCACATGAGAATTAACTCAAATTACTTTAGAACTCTATATTTTCACAATTAGATCAAGGTATCATAAATTTGCAGTAAATAATCTTGCCATGTTTTTACTAGAATTTTTTACATTATATAACAATTTTTTGTTAAAATATTCTAATTTATTATTATAATAATGTTTACCATTGAATATTAGTCTATTATTTTTTATAATCTATATATTTTAACATAGCTTTTTCTCCTTAATTTCCTAAATAAAACGCAATTATTTTTTGAAATCATTATTTTTTCGAAAAAAGTACAATTTTTAAATAAAATTATTAAACTTTTATTTATTGATTATATTCGTCTAAAATTTAAATTCTATTTAAAAGCAATGTCCTGCGCTTAATTCTGAATGCAGATAAAATGTGATGATGCAGACGATACATTATAAAATTAACTTTTTAAATAAAATAATTATAACTATTATATAATATCTGTTTATCAATTATTATCTATATAACAATGAATGCAAATAAAATATTATTTAGTAATCAAAATAACTAATAAACAATATTTTTATTAAGTCTAAGCTGATGAGTTCTTTCACTTAATAAAAAATATTATGTATAAAAATTTAAAATTTTTACTAAAATAATAAAAAATTATCATCATTTGAAATTTTTAATTTCTTTTTTTCTTGGTAGATGATAAAACGTAATAAATTCTTAGAAATAAAAAAATTTTTTTATTTTTTTTTTAATTTTTTGCGTTTGCTTTACAAAAATGTGTAATGTTTTCAAGAATATAATAACTTATATAAGTATAATTTTTAAATTTAATAGTCTACTATAAAAGCTAGAAACATATAAACAATTTTTTATATTAAAAGAGTTTTGCTAGAATATAGCCTGTCATTTAGAGCTATTTATGTATATTATTTTACAAAAAAAGACAGTATTCTGCATTTTCTTATTAAATATAGATTTATATTCAAGATTTAAATTTACATAACGGTATGTGCTTTTTATGATATTTACTGGTGATAAATGTGAAAATCTATAAAATTATGGACTTTTGGAAGAGTATAGCAAAATTTTCAACTTGAGCCTGTGAATAATTATCTTAACTTGACATGTAACTTTAAGTATTTATTTGGGCTTATCACGCAAGTCTGGCAAGATCATTATAGGCTAATGACGAAAAGACAATAAAATGGAAATAGTAGACTTTTAATAATAACTGATTAACGAAGGTTTCAAAACGGAAGCAGTGTGTCAACAGCGGTATAGTAGATGTGAATTCGGCTTGGTTTGCCGTCACCTGTCTGGGATCCTGCGGCCAACGACGGCAGTTGGTCGGAGGTTGAGACGAGACCTGTCATCAACTGAGTCCTTCCAGCTGATCCAACCGGAGATGTGGCGCTGACTCCCCGCCGACCGTCTTGCAGATAGAGATGGCACTCGTATGGCACCCCGCAGCAACCTTTCTTTATAAGCATTAATTGAGTAAGAAGTTAATAAAATTCGTTTTCGGAAGATACATACAGGCTTCGTTTTAACTGCCATACCAATCGGATATTGCGTTCGCTTGCACATCTTTCGTTTAACAACGAACGCATACAAATCGCGCTGTCTAAGGCCTGAATGAACGTCTTTAAAGGCCCAAAAGCGTAAAATAACAACATGGGAATTGGAAGATGCGATTCTGGTAGAAAGCTTCCGAATCATTGAATCGATAAGCCTCTTTCATCGGAAATGACATTATTGGAAGTATTGGATATTTCCCCATTCCGATTGAATTTCCTGCAACAGAATGACATCTTGTTTTTAACAGCACGCAGTCGGGAAAAATAAAAGGGGAAAAATTGTTTTAGAAACAAGTTTTAAAATTGATTTTAATTAGCTCAGTGTAGGAAATTTTCATCTCGTAAAACGATTTCTGTTTTCGAATTTAATTAACGGATTTGATAAATTTTAATGGAAATGCGGGAGGACAAAAAAATATGCTTCACCTCGTTCGTAAGCGGTGTGATACGAAATGAAAATTTGAAGTTGTTCTAAGAAACGTCGGAATAAGCTTTTAGCAGTTTTCTCCATCAAGAAGTTCTTTTGTCGAGAATTAGAGGTAATTTCAACCTCCAGGTTAATTTTCACCAGAATAGGAAATAAGTCATTACACGGATTTAATCAAACAAATAGACCTAACTTGAGAAGCAGTTTACAACTTCCATATAATTAACGTTCATTTTTCTAATTAGTTTTGAGATAGCAGTTTGTAATCGAGCTTTCCACTTTTGCCTCGAATTCTTCGTATTTTTAACTTTCTTGAGTGATAGAAAACTTCGTCTGCTATCTTTCTTTATTTTCATTAATTTTACGATTCTTTTAATAAAACATTTGGATTTAAAATCATATTTTCGCTTTCTTTCCACTAAAGGCCACATGTTCAACCCAATTCAATTTAATTTATTAAATTCTTCAACTTATTACATCATATATCAGAAAAAGATGTTCGGTATTATACTTTTAAGATTTTTTACATGAATTTATGCAATAAAATTTTTAAAAATTAAATTATTTACATAGTATACGCGGAATTACCATTTGATAGTCGTAACGCGCCTAACAACTTGATATATCAAATCAAAAAACAATGATAAATATATTACATTTGTAAAAAGTTTAATTTAAAATTAAATTAACTTTATTGACAAACTAAATTGTTCGTTTATTTTGTTAATAAGGTTAATTCCATAGGAAAATAAAAAATATATATATAAAGACCTACATAACATAACTATGTTGTAGAATTACAATTAGGCCTTCTTAGCATATTTTTAAATTTATGAAATCTTATAAATACAATACTAGAAATAACTTTAATTAAAATATATTGCATCTAATAATTAATTAATTTTTTCTAAGGGAACGTAGTGGAAACATAAAATTTTAAAGATGATAAAATAGGAAAATTTACTTTAATTAAAATATATTTTATAATTTTTATTTATCTATCATATATAATTTATCATTTTATTAGTTTCCATCAAAATAGTGAAATATTGTACAATCTTATTTATAATATATCCATACAAAATATAAGATAATTATAGTAGTATATATTACTTAGAATTATTGTAATATTTTATGGCAACATCAAACTTAGAATATCACAAGCTTAACATTTGGTCAAGTTTGAAAATGGTAGATTAATGTACCAAATTATTTTTATGATTGCGCATTTGTGTATGTAACTTAATGACAAACAATTTATACGAATTATCCGAATAACTACTTGGACCTGTACAAATTAAAAATGATGTAAATCAATATAAAACAATTTGTTTTTATTAATTAATCAAAAAAATTAATGGTCTGTTTATTTCAAAATATAGATTTTTAATGATTCATTTTAAATTATTATAAAACAATTTATATTTTAGCATCAAGATCAAATTTAAATGTATTTTTTTTTTTTAATCTATCAAAATTACAGAGATGATTGTTATATTAAAAATTATATTAATAATATATTTTTTATGTAGGTTTAGATTTCCAATGTAAGATGATTTTTTTTTACTAAATGAGAAAAAATAAGAGTTTTCCTTCTTAAATTTAGTTCAAAAAAGGAAAAACTGTTGCCTGTCCGAACTTATCAAGACTGGAAACATCAACAACGATTGATGATATGGCTTCTTCAAATACCGAAATTCCCTTTGACTTGTCTGTATATTGTTTTACAGACAAAAAATAGAAGATAGTTTTTCTGTAAAAAAATACTTTTTTTTTCCTAAGAATTCTTGTTATTTTGGAAAGAACATCCATTTGAAATAAGTTGAAAAAATTTGACAAATGGTGAACTACATCGGCTGTGTTTGTTAAAATAACCACTAAAATTGTATGAGAGTTTTCAAATGATTTAATAATTGTGTTTGTTGTATCATCACTATTATAAAAAAGGCCTCATACAGACTTTAAATCACGAATTTAGGAAGTCTTTAGCTACCGCTGTGAAGCATGTTACGGAATGATTGAAACAGAGACAAATTACTCCATTAAAATAAATTATATGATATCCGCATCATTCTTCTTTAAATGATAATTTTGTCTAAAATTACGATACTAACGTGATGTGATTGTGGTGCATTCGGTTAAGGAATAGGACCTATAGCCTAAGCTACGTTTCTAATAATATTGTTAACGAAAGATGTCGCATGATATTTGAAAATTTTAATATTTAAAAATTTTAAGTTTTATGTTAAACTGCTTAAGTGTTAAAATATTGTTATAGCACATCTTTAAATTTATATATTTATGCCGTATTTACGAAAAAGTAATTAGGCCTGTGCAATCTGTATCAAATTATGTTGTTAATCAATCAGAAACATGTGAATCAGTTTATATAGACCTTTACGTAGTTTAAGTTTTCTGTTGATTCTACTAGCCTTGTAAAGAAAAATTTATATGTTTAATTCGATTTATTTAAAGTTAATAGACTTTGTTCACTTTTACTAACGAATTAATATCATTTTATTTATTATTTTGCATTTTAACAATTTTATATCAGTAGCTAGGCCTACTAGTAACTTCTAATCTTATTTAGATTTATATTGACTTAATCAATAGGCCTACATAAGAGTCACAATAATATTATTTATTTAATAATAAACTTAAATATTCAGTAAAAATATAATAATCCAAAATATAGAATTGAAGATATAATTATGTATTTAGTTTTTGAAGTCATTTATGCAAATGCATAACGCTTTAATATTAATCAAGTTAAAAAAAAGAAAGAAAAAACATTCTAAAATTATAAAAAAGATTGTAAAATTTAGAAATTATTATAAAATGATAAACATATAAAAGCCGATGAGATTTTATTAGAGATTAATAGTTACTTTTTTCAGGCCTTTAATCTTTTTTTAGTTGGATTATCTGTCATCGTGATTCTAGATCTTTCTACACGATTATCTCTTTTAGTTTCACAATTAGAAATAAAGTGTTATATTTTAAATATTAAGCAAAACATGCAAATAAATTCTGTATCTATAATTAAATATAGGCCTATACAAAAAAAGGAGAAAATAATAATAAAAAAATTGAGCATCAATTCATAACTGATTCAGTCAAAATTGTTAATCTTAATAAATACCAATTTATTACTTTTTTGAAATATTTAGCGAATTCATTGCTTCTCACAGAATCTAATATTTTGAGGCAGTGATGAATTAACTGTATTTTTTTTTTTTTTTCTCGTTTATTTTAATTCGAATATAAATTAATGCCTCGATTCTAATGTACGACTGATTAATGGATAAATTAATCTTCCTTAAATTTGTTTCTTCGACTTAAATATTGTCATATTTAATAAATGGGCCTATTTAATAGCAGTTAGCAGTTTAACTAAACGTCAACCGATAACTCTGAATTTTTTTTTCCTTAGCAATTCAGCTAAAAGGATTAAAAAATAATCTTTATTAAATTTTCTTCTCACATAAGAAAAGATTTAGTATAAAAATTAATCGATAATATCTAAATCTTTGAAATATATTTCATGAAAATCAGTTTATGTATTTATTTATTAAGAAAGGAGTCTGAGAAAATAACTAAATGATGAAACATTGGCCTATGGGTGTATACTGTTTAGAATAATGTGAATAACAAATGTATAAATATTCTCGCAAGAAAATCATGTAACAAATATTATCTATCCTATAGTTATTAATATTTTGTACAATGTTTGAATTTTAAAATTAATAGCATTTCTATAGGCTAAAAATACTACTTTAACGCCACTTAAAGGAATTACACCAATATTATGAAGCACATTAATCATTTATAAAATATTATAAGTAAGATAAAATATAAGATATAGGATATTATGAATTTTATTCAAACAGAACAAAATATAAATCCATACTAATCTAAAAAGTGAAGAATAATACTGAAGAAAGTCAATCAAACAAAAATACCTATAAATAATATTTATTCAAACTTAAGTATTACGAGATTATCGCTCTGTTCTGATAAAAATTTTATAATTATATTTAGGCCTATATGTAAATTAATGGGTTTAAACTCTTAAATATTCGAATGTAAATTCATCTATGGCTAAAATTAATCCCGTTCCTTAAATAAATAGCTTATTATTAAAATTAAACTGTTTATGTATGAATAAACAAGATACAATACGCACGAAAGAAAGTATAACAAAGGTATCTTCATTTTTATAAATTAAAATTTTGTAATTCCAGAGAATTATAAAAATTTTAATTTATAAAAACTAAATTCCTAAATTTCCAAAAATTATGATTTCTTAAGTAAAAAAAAAAACCACACATAATTTATGTTAAATGCAAAGATAGCATCATCGAAGTCAAATCAAACTTTGATTAATAAATTTAAAAATTTAATTTAATTATATTAATAATTTTTAAGGAGCAAAAAATTATTTTCATAAAAAATATATAAATTTAACTTTAGTAAAGAGTATAATTATATATTAAATATATTTTTATGCCTGTATTCTATGCAAAAATTAAGTATATGAAACAGTCTGTTTTAGAATATTATGGAAGTTATTAATTCAAATTATACTCAAAAATAAATATTTATATTCTAAAAGTACAAATTTTCATTTATCACAAAGAATAGAGCAGTTTTGATAAAATGGATAATAAAAATTGAAATAAGTAAGAGCGTTAAAATTTAGATCGATCGACAATCTTAATATCCGAATTAATAAACAATTTATTCATTAGATATTAAAAAAATGATAATAATGATTAAATATTTCAATGCGAGAATAATAATTCGAAAATATACCGAAGGCATTTTTAATTACAGGCGTGACATTAGCATAATCACGGAACTTATTCTTTTTAAAATATTTCGATAAGTTAATTGCTTTAATGATTAAATCGAACAATGTTAATCGGAAAATGAGAGCAGAGAAAGAGAGATTAATAGATAATTTTGTTCCATTAAAAAATTGCGAAAAGAGATTAATTGACTAAGTAGATAAACATCGCAATTACGTCGTGTGTTAGTTTCCAATTGAAATGTTTTAAATGTCGGACGGACCAACTTGTTTCTGCTGGAAGACAAAGAATAATCTGGAGACTTAGCTTCATTGATTGAAGGGGAGTGTTTCTTCCATTTAGCTTACCTATTGGTTGAAGTATTTATGGCGTCAGCCAATCAACCACTCGAGACCGATCAGTTCGAGTTTGCGCAGAAAGTGATAGGCGGATCTATTCTTATCACTATGAGGCCGAGTCGGTACTGCGATGCTTTTTGTAACGTCAGCCAAAGGACGATCGAAACTCTCCTAAATATAATTTTGTATTGTGAAAATGCGATTTAAGTGAAAGGCAAGAATCTTCGAACTATCGAAACTTACCTATAAAATTAAGAATAGGCCTGTAAGTCTTTTTAGAAGAGGATAAGTTTTACTTCGCGCAAGCGTGGCGGCTTCTCGCTTGATGCGAATCTTAACTCTGTACAGGATGGCATCGACGATTGAGGCACGCCCATCGGATTCTGAGAAACGTCCAATGGGATGCCGATCTGGCTTTTCGTCACTGTATGGGCGTATCTACGACGTGTAAAGTGCCTGCAGACAAAAGTTAAAGGCCTGAGGGGTCAGTATGCTCCGTACCACTACTTGGAGTCGGCACTGTCAGATAGGGGCTAAGCTACTTGACACTTGTCACTGTGGAAATTGGCTCCCTTTGTTAGCTTAGTTGGCCAGACTTTGCTTGTCAGCAGTTTTATCGTAAGGCGGAAGACGGGAGAAGAGTCTGGTGTCGCATCGGACAAAACTTTTGCCGAGTTTCATGATTCGCAATTCGAACGAACAGACTTTTTTATTGAAATTATTACAAGAACTAATACCGAAAGACCGAGAAGACATGACCGTACAATATCGTTTAGTGTGAAAGTCGGTAAGGTTTAAAGTGTATTTTTTATTCCCCTCCGAATTCATCGGCTATACTAATGGTTTCCGTCATGAACCTCTTGCACGGAGACTGCCCGACTACATTGGGTCATTCACAATTGACTCAACCTAGCACCAGCACAAACAGTGGACAGGGAGTGGCTCAGCGATCTCCGTTTGCAATTCAGGAATTGCTCGGACTCAGTAACCATAGCGATAGTCCACCAGCAGCGGCAGTCCCTTCTCATCGGCCGACAACCGTCACCTCCACGGTCGGAATGGCCGTCGGTCTGGCGGGTCCTCCGACAGGTGCTGCACCTCAACCTTGCACACCGTATCAACCCAGGCCCATCGTCACTCAACCTACAGCCAGCCAATGTTTTCCGGATCCTGGCCGCATGTATTTTGGCACAGCAGCGGCTGCTTTCATGCCTAACATGTCCGTCCCTGCAGCCATGTCAAGTGTCACAGGTATGACAGGTATCACACCGTCCATGTCGACCATGCCCATGCTTGGGTTCGAACAGCCGACGTCAGCACCCAGACAAGATGCGACAGGTAAGAAGATGCCATTTACTCTGTTCGTTTGTATACTCAACTCCAAAATAACGTCGTTCGCTCATCTGCTTTACTTAAACGCATGTAACATTATGTAAAAAATTTCTTCGTAACTGTCGAGTGAACGACAGTTACAACCGCTTAAAATCATTAATCTCTTCCATACACATACTGCATATTATCTTACTTAACTAATCACTCAAAAAACGCGAACTTTACTGTTTTAAATACAAAAAATAATAAAATTTAATCTCACTCTTTCTCGATTAATATCACATTACATTAATTTTAATTATGTTGTCAGAGTTATAATCGAATTCCCTTAGGTTGTTTTATCGGATAAGGCAATAGCGAGTAAAATCAATGAGAGAAATCAGTCATATTTCCTTCAGCTATAAAAAAGAATAAATAAATAAAAACTTTTGCAATTAAATGCCGAATTGTTTACAAAAGTTTGACATTACTTAAAATTAACAATATTGCTAATCTTGATGAAGCTGCTCGATATCTGTTTGTGGGGATGATTTATGAATGTCCATAAGAAGCGGTTAACTTGTATGAGAGATGGTTGTCACCACTCTGTTTAAAATTCGATAATACATCTTAAATATTTCTCTAATCGAGATAAACATTTTTTAGGGGATTTATTTGTCAAACAAACTATAAATATTAATTCAATTATTCTTTCTTTCTTCTTACAGTAGTGTAGGCCTAATGGTGAAAAATCTGCCGCGAATTTATTCAAATTGCTTGTTATGTTTATTTTTCGCGGAGGCATAAAAACTGGAATGAAATCTTTTCTAACCAATTAATGTTTTATAATTTGAAAACTGCATTTAATATTTAATTATTAGGATATTTTTAGCTTTAACTTGTGACAGAGTTAAGAAATCGTTCTGCATTCTAATTAAAAGTAGAATATAATTTGCTTTACAAAGTTCGAATTGCTAAAAAGTTTGAATTATGATTCAAACATGTTTACATTTTCGTCCAATTATAAACAAGATTACATCTTTTGTCTAAAAACGTAACTCGAAACTCTAAATAACTAGTTTCTAAAAGTGTATAACAATCTTCTGGTACAAATTTTATGACTTGTAAATATTAATTATCTTGTATCCAATACTTTCTTACATAAAAGGTAATTTATGCAGTCCAGTTTTTCTGACCTTGAAAGTTTTTCTTTCTTTTTTTTTTGTGAGGCGGGAAAGAAGAAATCCGATCTGCGAAGTGACAAAACACGTCTGGATGGAATTCTTTTTTCTTTTTTTTCCATATACTGTATTATTCATCGGCCTACGGGTTTTGACCCTCGAATAAAGCTTAATTTTACTAGATCATTCCATATTTTATAAATAATTCTACTTCCCGAATTACTCGCTAAAAATTTGCAAACATCAAACAGAAATTATCTACGGTTTCTTCAATTTAAACTTATAATCAACTTTAACGACATCATTATCTGTTTCTATAATTTTTCTTCCTTTCTGTAAGTGGTCTATTGGAGTGTTTACAATTTACCAGAATCTGACGAGAAATTTTTTCTTTATATTTATTTTCTTTAATTTTTAGTTCGGTTTTTCCTTTTCATCTTCATTATTCCTATTTAGGCCTATGCACGAAATTTTAAAATTATGATAATTATCGTAAGCTTGCATACAGCAAACATACAAAGAAAAAAAATGGTTATTTTGATGTTAATAATAATAAAAAAATAATAAAAACTAAATCTTTTTCATTCTGTAGACATGATGAATGATAACTGTAATTATAGTTTTGTTTCATGCACGAAATAATGTAAAGCACAAGTTTGCATAATTTTTTGTGGGGAAAAAATAACAAATTATCGAGTGTTTTTTTTTAATAAAATTAAAAACACTATTTTAAAATAAAGATGAACTGGCTACAAAAATAACTCTTGACTCAAACGGTAAAAATAAAAATACCACATGATTATAATTACATTTCTCATTTATGGCTAAGAAATTTATATGTAAAGAGGAAAAATGAATAATTAAATTTAATTTAATTCGACTAATTTAATATTTTATTATATTTATTAATCTGTTTTAAATTTATGTTTAGTTAGATTAGCTCATTTATGTCGGGGAAAAAAAAAATTCAAAGACGATTCAACGTGTTTGCATTTTTCAACGTTTTATAAGCACTCATTCAATAGGGTAACTATCCTTCTGATTAGCGTAAACATACAGTAGCAAAATTAAGACGATTCAACGTGTTTGCATTTTTCAACGTTTTATAAGCACTCATTCAATAGGGTAAGATCCTTTTGATTAGCGTAAACATACAGTAGCAAAACTATATACAACTTAATTTTTTAAAATTATCTAAAACATTTAAACTTTATCAATTATCAACTAGACTAATCCACGTTTTTTCTTATCACATGAAGTTTGCTCATTTTACCTTTTTTTAATAGTTAAAATCTGATGTTTTTTTAGCATTTAACAATCAGTAATTTTTAAAAAATTTTACTGAAAATTATGAGCAATCAAAACTATATATTTTTTATTAATAATTAGAAATGTTTAAGCAAACTTAAGCAATAATGCATACATGAAAAGTATTTTCAATACGCAAATATTTTTAATAGAATGTCGTCGTTGCATAATTTGTTACATATTAAGCTGATTTCTTTATGATAAAAAATATTTATATTTCATTTTCTCGTTACAATACATAATAAAATTTAAGTTAATCAATGTTCTATAGTTAATACTGTTCGGTTTAGAATGTTTGTTAAATGGAGACAAATAGTTAACACGTATTAAACTAAGCAAGACGAATGGTATCACTAGTAGAAATGTGTATTTAGTTCAGTGTTGTTTTTTACTTTTTTAAAGATTTGAATTGATACTTTTAATTCAGATTTTAATCATTCTTAATTTTAATTAAGACCGATGGTACAGTAAAAAATTAAATCTTCGTTTTAAGTTTCCATTAAATTGGTAAAATTATATTTTCCGCCGCAACGTTTAAAGAAAAAAATTATTTTGCATAAAAAAAAAATCTGTATATCCCAGTATCCTTCCACTTAAGAACTGTATTTGATATATTTTTTCATTCGAATTACTTAAAGCGAGAGTAATAAAAATGTAAGGGGGAGAAAAAAAACAATATAACAGTGACTTCAACATAAATTAATTTTTTCTATAAACAAAAGAAAATAATGAAACCCTCCAGTACATCAAGCTGGAAGGGATAAATGAGTTTTTGAGCTATGCCACCGCTCTTTTGTATTCTATAACATCCAGTTAAAAGGAAATTTTCGCAAAAATATAATCTTGTTCTCCTTTCTGTTTAAGAAGTCTCTTTTGATGACAAGCAAAATTCAAAATTCGTTTCCGACAGTTTTTCTTTTATCTCTCTCTCTTTTGCTATTTTTTTATTTTTTTTATTCGACAGGGACGGTTCGTCCATTTGGAAAATAAACGGGATTTCCAAGAATTATTACGTATTTAGCGAGAGAGTACGAAAGAAAATAAAAAAAAAAAATTCGGTACGAAGGAAACAATTCCATTTATAGGCCAACGTGTTTGGCTGAGGTTTGGATGTATGGAAATTGTGGAAACCCTAATACATGAGATTAGGGACAAGAAGAAGAAGAAAAGTGCAAATAATTTGGCGAAAATTCTGTTCTTTCAGCAACACGTCCACACTTAAGTCAAATCAGATTGTAGATGTGAAAACATTTCCATCGCCTAGTCAGGTACTGCTGAAAAATTGAACGAGGAAGGCCAATAATGGAGGAAGCTTTCAAACGATGCGGCAAAAACTTTGATTCGATTTCTAACCTTAATATATATATTTTTATTCTTTTGTAAACTTTCGAATTATTATTAGTAAATAATTAAAATAAAACAATAATTTATTACATCCTCGTAAGAGAATAAAACATTCTTCCCCGTAACTCGTTCCAACTTTTCTTAATGTCACTAAAACGAATGCTTGAATGTTGTGCGAAGATTAATTACAATTAATCATCTTTAGAATGTTTGGAATTAAACAGAAATGTTTCGTTTAAATTTCTCATTGTTAACGAGTTAAAACATTCTAAATTGACGATAAATTTATCTTCTTACCTATTCTGCTTTTATTTTTATTTTACTATTCAGGTAGATTGCAACGTGTTTTATTGTCTTAATAGAGAGAAAGAGAGAAACTATTTAAAATCTTAATTAAGATCTAAAATATTGTACTGATACTTAAAAATTTCTTTTAATATCTTTCGGTCGTTCAACTTTATTTTCTAAATTCGTATTATGTAGGAGTTTAGAAATGTTTTGGCGCGTAAAATCAACATCTTTCTTTATATGTCTTAAGGGTAAGAAGACAGAAGGAAAAGGAGAGATGTGCGTTGCCTTGGTGATATAGTCATGTGACTAAGGCGTCCACTTCAACGTTCCTGCCTCTCTGATAATAAGCCTGATCTTGAGAGCTTTGCTGAATGGAGAAGTAATGCTGACATCTCCTGATTTTCGCTGCGCATTGATGCTTACATACATATGCGGACGAAACGCTAATTGGTTACTCCATTTGTTAAACTATTCAAAAATGAAGACATGACTATATTTATTCTTCTTCCTCTTTACCAAAGGACATATATCTCTATTATAATTTATGTGTTCCCATTTAATCAAGCATCTCTGACGTGCAGTTGTAGAAAAAAATAAAAATCTCTTATATCTTATTTATGAAACGTTAAAGAAAAGTCGATTTAGTTTCTATAAAAGTTTTACAAAAGAAAATATATAACTAGGCTCGTTTATATAAATAACTGAATTTTCTTTTTTATTTTTAACCAATCTGAAGGCACTGAAATATTATTATTATTTTCTTTTTGTCGTCAAAACATTGTGTAAGAGTTTCTTCACTATTAAGAAGGATTAAATAATATAAAATTTTCGTGTTCTAAGTAAGACAAGTGTGCTAAAAGTATTCAAACTTTATATACATATGAATATTTTATTTATTTTTTATTCTAATGTATGTGAAATATGTTTTACTTTTCTTTTATCTAAAATAATTTCTAGTATTGGAGTTCAGGAAATGAAAATTAATCCCAATGATTTTTCTTTCTGTCTCCTAATTAAGCAGAGTGAAGAATCGATAAAAAAATAATCCATTAACTAAAATCTCTCTGTTTTTTTTTCTGTCTTGCTAAAGTTAAAAAAGTGGAGGTTTGTTTCGACCCATTCTGTGGAGCGTAACAAGACCTTTAGGCCTTCTCTAGAGTAGAAATTTCTACTAATTTTGACATTTAAAATAAAAAAATTGTTATATTTCAAAACTAAATTTAAATAACATAATATCATCTTCATCATCATCCATCTTTCGTAAAAAAAATACGTAGTATTTATTTGATATTTCTTAATAATTCGTTACCTTACTTACTTACAAGGAAAAAAATTCATAATAAAATTTTAATTATTATATTAAAACAATTTAATAAACATAACTTTATTTTATTTTATCTTTAAACATTATTGTATTGGATTTTTTAAAGATATAAACATTCAACTGAAGCGTATTTTTTAAAAATTCTATTATTGTTTTAATTAGTGAAAATGTTAATGTAACTTGCACTTAATAAAACTAAAATAGTAAAATTTTATAAAATATAAATTATTTTTATTATTTCTATGTGGAAAATCAAAAATATAATATTCAAGATACAGAAGTGTTTATAGAAAGAGTATGATTGAAAATCATAATAAAATAGTATGAAAATTCATTTATTGTTTACTGTATAACGGGAAATTTCATACAAAAAATATTAATTTGCGTCAATCGTAAACAATTCATTCCTTAAGCTTTAAGATAAGACTGTTTTGAACAAAAAAAAGTCCGGTTAAAGCATATAAATCCTGTTTAATAACCATTAATGAGTATTTTAATTTTTAAAGTGATTTTTAAATAATCCCGTCTATTGTTTCCTTTCGCAATGGCATTGCATTAAGATTTGTCTGCATTTCTAAAAATATGCTGATTTTATTAAACATTAAAGAGATGTTTATCAAAAAACCATCTCGTTTACAGAATATTTTCTTCAAAAAATTAACTGTACAGATGATTAAATTCAAAAGAAAGAGTAAATATTTCTATATAAAGAGAGAGGTAGTTAAGGAGTTTGTTGCATGAAGGTAGACGAATCGAGCAGATAATAGGGCAGGTTTAGTCGACAAACAGTCCAAGCAAAGGGATTTTTCCCCTTCAAACTTTCATTTCCACGGCAATAACTGTGTTCCGGTGCCCAGTCTCATGCCAAGCTTCAAAGCCTATTACTGTTTTTCATTAGCATTTCAAATTTAATTTGCTCACGTCCACGGTAACGGCGCCCCCAGACGACAAGAAATAATGGCAAATTAAAAGGTGTTTACGTCACGTTAGGGGAGTGGGTGCCCCCGTTGCGTGACTTCGCGCCGTAATGACGTCAGTAATGGTGATTTGTTTAAATGTCACATTGTTGCCTCGTGTTTGCGTGGTTTAGGTTTTGTTGGACGTCCAATTAATAGGCTTATTTTAACAGATTAGATGGGAACAAAAAGCCAGAATAATCCCATTAGTAAATATTTTATAAGAATTTCGAAAAATAACTCAATTTTTAAACGGCTACGTCGAAATATCGTAATTACGGTTCGAAGGTTAAAATTTCTTATAAGCTTATAAATAGTAAATTTTATTGCTCATTATGTGCAACATATCTTTGCGTATATATTTATATATATATGCGTGTTATACATAAATGTGTGCCCATATTAAGACAATAAAGAGCGAAAAAACTGATATATTGTCATTTAGGACAAGTTACAATTCAGTTAGGAGCAATGTTGTTTAACTGAGCTACTTAAGATTTGATGAGAACAGGTGAGCCGCACGCAAATGATATGTGCGAATCTATCTATTTTACAGCGTCACGAACGAACGTGACGCGGCAAATTAGTTTAATAAGTGTATGTATATATGATGAATGACACGCTAGAAAATAAACGTGATGGAATATAATATACATCTCTTTGTTAAGAGCGTATCACGCATTTTAATCTCTCGTTTTATTTTTTGTTTTCTCCCTTCTTTCTGTAATTTTTCGTTATTTACTCGCAATGCGATTTCTTTCTGGTTTAAATGGCTAAAAAAATTTTAAAACTTTACAAGTCTACTTATAAAACCGCTAGTTTTAGAAAATAAACGTGATGGAATATAATATACATCTCTTTGTTAAGAGCGTATCACGCATTTTAATCTTTCGTTTTATTTTTTGTTTTCTCCCTTCTTTCTGTAATTTTTCGTTGTTTACTCGCAATGCGATTTCTTTCTGGTTTAAATGGCTAAAAAAATTTTAAAACTTTACAAGTCTACTTATAAAACCGCTAGTTTTAGAAAAGCCGATTGCTGCAACATCCAATCAGTCGAGAAAAAAAAATAAAAAAAATACGCAACATGAACTCAAATAGAATTCAACAGTGGGAAAGGAAGTTTAGATAAAAACGAAACAGCAGAAACAATTTGGATGATTCCTGGCAACCGTCAGTAGCCAGATGACAAGACTGAATGACACACGAACCCTTGTCCGGTTGTCATAGCAACAGGACGTACTACGGTGGCGAGATAAGCGACGTCGATGTGCGGGTTTTGTCTGCGACACGAACAAAAGAACAGTTTAGAACGGACGCATCCTGCGATTCCATTCTCGTCCTCGGGGCGATTTTCTCAACTCGTACGGTTTGTGTACGGTTGTCGATGTTGACATTACAACCACCCACTGATGACAGCTGTCCGATTGGAGCAGAAGTTTAATAACACCCTCTACAGCCAACTGACAAAACTGACGGATGGCACAAAGAGTCCGATGACGTCAAACTACTCGCTTCAACACATAAACGTTTTATGTAAGGTGTTCAATAGATTACTCGCTCTGTGGGGTTTAAGCTACCCCGTTATAACATAATTATACACGCGAGTCGTAAACGTAGGCGTAAAAATTTAAATCTTGTCTTCTTTTTTTTACGTTTAGAAAAGTAGATCGTTTTCGGGCATCTTCTCCTCCAGAGAGAGAATAAGCAGCCAATGGTTGGTTGATTTTGCCAATTATTGGGAAAAGTTGAAATCAAAAATCGCATGTGAGAAGACAGAAGTCGTTATAATGGGGAAGGAGACCCAATAGTTGACATGTGACTGGCACCTGTAATGGACCGATGGATCATCCTCGGGCAATAACTTATGTAAGCTACTCATCCTCGTTCGGCCAAGATTGTTATTTTTCAGCAAAAAATTTTATTTTATTCTTTACTAATTTGATTCGAATCCGTCATATTTTGCTAAATACTAATTATAAAGATTTTTAGGCCAAAAATGGGTGTAAATCAATGCACATATCTGACGGATTTTTAGCGTAAATATGGTATTTAACTAAGGGATTTTCAACGAAATTCCGCATTGTAGGCCTATTTTGTCGAGCCGAACAGAATTACCACTGAAATACTGTTAAGCTTAGTGTCAGAATACTCTTCATCGAGGATTTTTCTTTATTTCTTGAGCAAACAGACCTCAATCAGCTTAAACTCAAACAACTTCGCTGTTATCCTAATGCTTTGAACATTATTTCGGTGTTCGAGACAAACAACTACTCAAATTCCATTTGCTGTTTTCTTTAGCTTATAAATTTATGTGATTTACTTGCCATTTACCTTTAAAAAGTAAACTGTATGCTGTATAGATTCCAGAAAGATGTCTTAAATTTATTATTTTCAACCATATAAATATACAGTATTTAAGATATAGTCGATATCGGAATTTTTAAATGGTCTTTGCCGAGAGGATTTTTAAGACATCTGTGTGCTGTTGTGGCTAAAAAATGTAGAATTTTCTTCTCATAGAATTAAAACAACTCATTTTTGAAGTACATGCAAATATAAAAGATTTATTAGCGTATTAAACTCTACGAATGAAATACATTAAGTTTATTTTTTTCACAGATGATTTAGGTAGAAATTCTAAGTAAAAAATTTATTGCATGATATTTGTTACCTATTTAAAGATTTTCTTTCATAATAATTATTATTTTTCAGTTAACTCTAAAAAAATCCAGGAGTTTTCACATTCGCGTTAATTTGCATAAATTTAAGAGGGGAAAATTGAAGTTGAGAATAAATTAATAGTAAAAATTTCTATAAATGTCATTGAAAAGAGTTCTGTTTTTGCACTTACAAAAATAATATTATTTATTTTTTACTTAGATTTTTCTAAAAATTAGCTAATGACCAAATTGGACTAGACTATGGGTGGCCAAACTACTTATCAGAAGTGCTAGCTGAAGTGTTTACATTACTATTATTTATGGCATCTTTTTTTTATTCCTCATATTTTTTGTGTCATTTCTTTAAGAAAATATAACAATTTTAATTACCTTATACCAGACCAACATTATAATAATTTTCCTTACCAACAAACAGCGATCATTCTTAAGAAATCCATCATGTTCAATAAATTTATCTATATTTATGTAAAGACTTTAATGTATAAAACTGTAAAAATTAAATATACAATTAAAAAAATTAATAAATCAATTTTGGCTATCGATAATTATATTATTTATTTTAATTAAAACGATGAAAAAAGTTTATTTTTATTATTTCGGTTTTTTCAAGTGTTTTTTGAACCGTTTTATATCAAAATTGGATTATTTTATAAACGCATTCGTATTTATGTAATCAGATTAGTAAATTCAATTATTTATGTTGTTAACAGTCCCCGAGAGCATATTAGCGACTTCTGTCAATCAAATCTTAAAAAACAATTAAACAATTTATTTTTACATAAAAACAAATGATTTTTTTTTAATACATAAAATAATATATTTGTTCTAGAATCCATACAAAATATTCATAAAAATACGTTTTCGTCATTTAAAGAGATAAATTTTCTCGTATAATTTTACAACACCATTTCGAATTTATAATATAAAATTAAAATTGTTTGGAGCAACCTTTTTTTATAGTTTATATTTTTCTAAATTAGTATAGTAGAGTCTAGAATATATTTCTACACAGGCTTTGCTGCCATTCTATATTATCCTACTTAACTTATGTAACCGAGCATCTGCAAAATATTAACATGTGTCGGTCTAAACTTCCTATAATAAATTATAATTTTTTCGAATTAAACTTTTGTATAATTACTAGAAAATAAAAGAAACTGCCATTGCGAGAAAGGAGATAAATCTGAAACCAAGCGGTCGGCATTCTCTTTATAGAGAAAAGATAAAGATGAAGATTATCTACATGACATTTTACTCGCAGCAAACGTTTTAATATTGATTACATTCGTAATAATTATAAAATTTCACTTAAAATATTAGCTGTTTCATTACTCGTTCTTCATCAAGAGATAGCCAATAACAATTTAGTTTTATTTTTAACGTCCCCGAAGAATTGTTATCTTCGTTGTTTTTCCCCCTTCACTAATAACGAGTGATTATACGTAATGCCCCAGTGGTAATACTACCTCAATCGTGCTATTTTTATTCTGCTAATAGCATTTACTCAGCTTCCAATAATTTCTAGGATGAGTTGTGATAGGCCTTAATTTTTCAGCAGATCTCTGGTAGCTTGGATGCTGCCAGTTCGACACTCTCGGTTCATTACTAGTCGTAGTTCATTCCTGGTAAACCGTTTACCATCTCTCGCTTTTCGTCGACGAGATTAGTTCTTGAAAGCGGACTTTAGAGATCGTCGTGACGTCAGTTCCACCACTTAGATTCTTTAACGGAAGAGCAAAAAAAAGAAAGGAAGGGGAACAGAGAACAACATATATAAAGACTTGCGCTTTAGATTATAATAATAATAAAAAATGCAATCGTAAAGGAAAGGCCGAGTTTCTGGATGTTGAGAAAAGTCTAACGCAATTTCCATTTTGTAAATCGCGTTAGAGAAAAGAAAAAAATTCGGGATGATTTTAACCCCTTTCTCGCATTTCGAAAGTAAGTCAATTATAGGATTCGAACATCGTAAAAAAACTAAATTTCGCGATAAGGAAATGACTTTTTCAAATACTTTTATGCTAGGAAAGTAAATCTGTAACAAGCTTAAAAAATAATGGAAGAAAATTAATTACAAAAAAAATCTATACATGTATAAATATATATATATTTTTTAAAATGCAAATTGCTTTACACTTCTTTAAAAGCTAGTTATAATTCTCTTGTGGCTAGGTATCTGTAATTATTATAATAACCTGAAAACAATTTGTTTAAATTTTATTTTTTTCCTCTTTTCGTTCATTTAATGTTTTTTTAAATGCATACAGTACAGATTTATTAAAAAAATAAATGTTTTAAAATTTTCGAGTAATCTGTATCTTGTGTTTAATAATTTATTTATATGAAGTTAATAATTTTTTTATTATTATTATTAAATGGCAAGATATTGTAGAACCAGATTGGTTACAATTTAATCAAAAGAAACCTCGAAAATCAAAATTTTTTGAATTCATAGAAAACAATTGAACAATTGAGATAAGTTAATTCTTGTTTGCAGAATTAGAAAATATATATATATATATATATTAATGTTTAAAAATATAATATATATATATATATATATATGATAAAAGTAAACGGATTGCGATAAATAAACTATTTTTTGCAAGATTATAATGATAAATAGATAAAAATTGAATAGTTGTAAAAAACTTAGCTTTCTTCCGAAGGATTAGAATATATGATAAATAGAAAAGAACTGAAGACTTATCATAATTTTTCAGCCCTTTTTATTTATCATATATTCTAATAATGCGAAAAGTAACTTATCGCAACTCTAAACTCTCCCATTTACTCTCTGGTCATCTATCTATCCCCGGTGCTGTTCGATGCAACTCTTGCATAAATTCGACAATCTAGCATTTCATTTCAGTCTCTTATCTTTTGCTACTCCTGTTTTCAACCCAGTTAATTCCTTTCCACAGGATTAGAATATATATATATAAATAGAAAATGTTTGAATTGTGATAAGTCAGTTTTTTTTCCTGAAGGGTTAGTATAAATCAATATAATATTCGATAGAAAATATTTAAGAATGGCGATTAGTTCTTTTCTGCGGGACTAGAATATATGATAAATAGAAAATAGTGAAGAATTTCGATAAATTAATAAGCTTATATGACAAATACACGTTTAAATGAGGAATAATTTCCACAAAAAATATTTAAACATATTTATATTGCTTATTTAGTATATTTGATGCGTCTAACGTGCTCAATCTCATGTTAAACAACTAGAACAATTTTTTGTATATACGATTCGCTTTATTTTGTTAGTAATGTGATACGAATGCGAACAAGTCTTCGCCGAGTGGTACAGAATATAGGCTAATACGTAACGATTATTATTGCAATGAGTTAGCGTGCAATGACGCTAATCTGGTGTGAAAAGGGAGTGTATTGTGGCGTGGTTCGGATCACGCTACGCATACACATTAATTGGCAATGACCAAGAGTATTCGTAGCGTTATTTACAAACCGCGCCTTACGTACGATGTTATAACGAACGGTGCACTTCATTCGTAATTTCCGCATAAATTTCTATATATATATATATATATCTTTCTTATCCACAAAAATAACTTTTACGTCTTTAAAAAAAAGTAAGTTTTTGCATTATTTTTCAAAGTTTGAAATTGTCAATCTGTAAATCGACCTGTTTTTGCATTCGTCCATAAACAAATGATGCTTTTAGGGATTTCTGCAAATAGAAAGAAATCAGTCAATTGACTATATAGGTTGGCCAAAGCTTTACATCAGAGGATGGATTGGATTCCGCTCTGGAGGGAAGAAGTGGAAATGAAAAGTGGTGAATGCTCGTTTGAAGACGAACGGAAGACGTCCGCAAGACAACATAATGTGTTTTCGAGTAGGCCACAGTCAAACAAGATAGATTGGCCATACACAAATAAGCCATTTCTGGCTGGCCTGGGGAAGAGAATTAGCGGACTGCCGGCGGGAAAAATTGGATTTTGTAGTTGTAAGAGGAGGAAACGTTAGGAGAGAATACGCGAAGATGATTATAATGACCATTGTTTGAATGGAAGAGTGGAAATGGCTCGTCCGAATATGACTTCTAATCCATCTGGACTATAGCAGATTACTTCTCTTTCTTATAAGCGGATAGATAAGATAATCCCTTAGTCGAAAAAGGGTTGAAGTTCTAATAAGATGAGGGGATTAGCAAAAACTTTTGATTTGTTTTTCCTAATCCTGCATTTTTATCGCTGGCTGCTTTAATTCTCAAAACCCACCGGAATTTAAATAACAGTTTTTAATTATTATAAAAGTTTTTTAATTATGTTATTCTGCATAATTTATTGCCAGGAATATTTAAAATTAAATTCCTATAATTAAACTACAGGGAAATATTCGTAACTTTTTTGTTTCATAATTCGAACAATAATGAATAATAACTTAACGGAAATTATAAATGGTTAACTTAATTTTAAAATTATTATTATTATATTAGCCTATTTAATAATACAAAAGTCACTTAAAAATTTTCAGTAGAATTTTCTTTAAAATTCGCATTTCTTACGCACAGAAGCTCATAATCGAAGGCAAAGAATGAATGCTTCAGTTCTTAATATCTCTTCAGAATTCCTGAAACCCAAGAGAAATTAATTTATTCTTTGCAGATTCGCTTATTACGAAAATTTAGAAGAATTTTTGTAATAATTCGCAGCCTATTAAATTAATTAGATAATTTTAATCGAGAAAAAACTTAAAGTCCGTTTTGGGTTTACATCGAGTTAAAAGACCGTTAGATATTACGTTAACTTCTTTTTAATACGATTATTTAATGATTTTTAATTTATTTTCATGTTTGTAATCAAAATATATAACATTTTGTGTCCCAATATCAATAAAAATGTTAGAATTTAAGCTCTAACATTAAGATAAAAGTTGCATTCTAAAGCCTTGAAACTGAAAAAATAACAACTTTTTGTGACATTAATTGAGATTCATAATTAAAAATATTTATAATTTATAAAGTTTAAATCCTTTCCTTCGCAGTTATTAGAGAAAAACATTAAAGTAGGCCCTACTAATTAAATTATGCCCGTTTTTATATCAAATCGCAGAGAGATATAACATAAAACGACCAACGAAAATTAATGGTCTAACTTTAACAAATATTACAGAAAGATGCACCCTCCAATTTGAAGAGTAAATCTAGAGTTATCTAAAATTTTTCTGTTGTTTTCTTTGTTTTTTTAGGAAGCATATCAGTCTTCGGCATCAGAATTTATATTCGAAGGAAAGAAAAAAACAACAAAGCATTTTCTTTCTTTCTCTACATCAAAAGGAACAGCTAAGTTTATGTCTCAACCAATCATACTGACCAATTTCCTTCTTACATTATTATCCTCCATTCCGGCAATCGTCATTTCTCTCGCCAGAAAAATAATAGTAAATCAACCAACTCTGGTCACAATGGCGCCGATGTGACGTCATTGGTTCAACTGAATTGGATCCGAAAAAAAAGTATAATTGAGTCAACGTTCGAGAGAGAGAGAGTTCTCTATTAAAAGCAAAACGAAATTTTAAACCATTAAAAACCAAAGCTCGAATTAGATTTATTTTGTTTTTGTTTATTAAGGCAATAGCGCAGTCCAATTCGAAGTAGAAGGAATCTTTACCAAGTATCATATAAGTTAAATTAATAATTATATTAATAATAAATTATAAAACAAAGTTTCGGCCGATTTTTTTATCAGGAATTTCTTCATCGAAAGACCGATAGAAAAGAAAATTGATAAATGATAAAACTTATTAATTACTTTCTTAAATTCAGAATTTTATAAGTTTTCGATTGTTTAACTAGAAATAAACTTTAAGAAAAAAATTTCAATTTTTTATATATATATATTTATAAGTTTTCTTAAGGAATTTTTCGAGAAAGCAGCGCAAGATTTCGGAGAAATGCGTCAAAATAGAAAACTGTTTGGCACATTCTTTCGCTATCTGCACAGATGTTACGCTATCTATTGCTTATTTATTATTATTTTTTTGCACTTTCTATCTCTATATTTTATTTTCTTTCCTTTT
The DNA here is from genome assembly GCA_000484575.1 of Olivierus martensii. NCBI lineage: Eukaryota > Metazoa > Arthropoda > Arachnida > Scorpiones > Buthidae > Olivierus > Olivierus martensii. The sequence continues at coordinate 99,337 of AYEL01075113.1, read as the reverse complement.
CTGCTTTATTTATTTAGCTTCTATTTCCAGACTCTTTCTGGCACTACGAACAGCGGTTCCCTGTAAACGGGTTGTCCCACTGTCTATCTTCGCAATCGACTGGTAAGTGACTATTCTCAAATATATTTAGCTACCAAAATATCTTATAAATATTTTCTTATCACCGAATTATTGCACGATTTTTTTTCTTCACCTTCTATCTCTTACCGAGGTAAAGATGCTCGACGTTTTATATATCCGGAACAGAACGAATAAATCGATCTTTCTCACGTAAGTTGATCAAAAGTACAACAACCGGTAAAAAAAATTTAATTTTAAACTATTAAAAAACCCGTTTCCGTTGCTTAAAAATCTCGAAGATATAAATATGTATAGTAATATTTACAATAATAACGAGGAGAAATCGACTTCCAACTATTAAGAGAGCTTTCGAACTCTATAAGCATTCCTGTACATTATTAAGCTCTTCCATTAAATAGCTTTAAACGATTCCGATTGGTTCATAACCTGTAAACGTTATAATCAATTTTAACGATTTAATGACGTGAAAAGACTCACGAATGTACGCGAGATTCACGGATTACACGCGAAACTTTCATGAATCAGGGAAACCTATCGATCTATTAGAAGGACGGATTAAAAAAGAAAGAAAGAAAATAGAGTAAAATATATAGATTGGACATTTAGAAGAACTCGGTAGAGGACACAAAGACTTTGAAAAACGCATCTAGAAGTTGAATTGAAAGGAAACAAAAGCTGCTGATCGCTAGATAAACCGAACAAGATAGAAGAGGATAGTTCCGCCGGCATGTCACGCTCGACAGAGCTGGACAGCTGAGGGAACGTCCATTAGAGGTAATGAGTGCGATGTCGTCGTCGATAGCACTAATCAGACACGTTGCGAACGTTTTCCTATTGAACAGTCCACCTGCTTTGCTACGTAACGATGACGGTGGACCGTCATGAAAACTTCCGATTTTACTTCCGAACGGTAGGCCTCAAACGCGATTCCATCCCAGTCATATCTAACCAACAAAAAAATACAAGGAACCGGCATTAAAAACATTCAAAATTTAAAACATTTCTTCACATAAAGAAAAAAAAAAAACAACAGAAATTCCGCAACACGTTACTCATTTTTCCGAATGCGTCACAGTTCGATTAAAAATAGTTTTCGGGAATTAAGTCGAAATTAATTCCATTTAGTGCATCGATAAATTATAATGAATATATATCACATTGCAGAATTAGCAATCGAGAACAGGGATAATAAATTTAGTAGATCTTGATGCGAGCAATACGATTTGGCGTGAGTGGCTTTATGCAATGCTGATAACCTTCGTTATATTTATAAAGTTGATGTTCTAATTTGTCCACTTTATTAATTATTTATTTACGATTACTGCAGGCAGAATTACATTTCTTATCAATTTATTAAAGGAAATTTTTCCCAGAGAATCGCTAACTGATTTTTTTTCTCGGCCTACGCGTATTTTTTAAATGATTAAAATGGCGAATTTTTAAGGAAAGCCCTTGTGATTTATTTATATTTTTGAATCAACGCGTATAATTAACCGAATAAGTGGGCAATGGTGTGATATTTTACCATTTTATGGCATAACTTCTCTTGTTAATAATGAAGCTTTTCTGATAGGCGAAGTGTTTAATAAGCTCGATTGTTATACAAGATATATAACTCAAAGAAGTAAATGAAATAGCGTAATTTGGCGTGGCTGTCCGGAAACAAGAAAGCAGATTGGTTTCATATCGGAAGTAAAACGGAAAAGGAAGGAAACGGAAAGCCAACGTCCAACCCTTAAAACTAATCGCGTATTCCGGGTCATCTTTTTTTATATATTCTCTTCCTCTTTTCATTCAAATCCGAATTGAAACGAAGCGGAAACAATCGACTATACTCCCGGAAATGTTCATTTCCGTTCCGAGCACGAAATCATCCCGTTTCCGGAAGTGTGCTGACCGGAATTGCAAAAGGGGTTTTGTGGGCGGAGTTTGAAGTTTTAATGAGTTGCCTAGTTGGATGTTAATGGAGACTACCAATCAAAGTCGTGGCTGCATCACTTATTCGTTGTCGTCGCGTCGGCAAAAGTCGTCGTTTAATTTATGGAGTATAATTTGCTCCTGCCACAATGCCATTCAAATTTTTATAACATATTTATAAAGGAAGTTCTGAATGGGAATATGCGGTAGAAAACGGCAGTTTTTATTTTCCCGGTAGAGGAAAAAAAACTTAACGAGTATGAAGCTCGATTTTTTTGTTTTGTGTACATCATTGTCATGCAGGAAAGCCGACTTGAGTTGGAGCAGAGTGGAGTTGATCGGCATTATGAAACTGTTGCTTGGCTTATAGAACTAAACTATTAGCAGCTTTCTTGTAGCACTATATCTGTAACCAGAACAACAAGAGACCAACCATTAATGTCGCCGGCCTAGACATAAAGTGAATCAAATTATACGCTCCCTTTCGACGTTAATCTTGTCTAGCGACAAAAGCGCCCAGTTAACTCTCACTATAGAGGAAACATGGTGCAGTCTTTAAATGCCAAAGGTCGAAATGGTGCTAAAAGACAACTAGGCAACTGCAGAAAATTAAAAAAGAGTAAAACGTTTGATAAGGAAGAGAGATATTTAACTGACTTGTATCACCGGGAAGTAAAGTGCATCTTTGTAGATAGACTAACTGGAGGTAACAGTCGAAAGTTTGTAAACGTTCAAAGCAATTTAAGGCGTTCGGATAAATTTCTCGAGATTAAATTATCTACTGAAAGGACAAAGTGATCCTGTCACTTCATGTGACGAATTAGTTCAAACGCTTTCCTTTCAAATGGCTTTTTGCTACAAAGTGATTTAGTTTCAGGTTTTTCCTTATACGATAACGACTTTATACTTTTTTACACGCATATGCTAGGAATATTCTGAAAATAAGACTGAATAGAAATATTTTATCGTTCTTACCACATAATTACTGCCTTTCCTCATAGGAGATGAATAAAAAAAGTCAGCAGAGAATCGACATTAAAGCAGTTTAGGTGCTTAAACCGCGCATCATTCGATACATCCTGAAGCAATTATAACTATATATTCGCTAAAAACTACAGCAAAAACTATGTTTTAATCAATATAAAAGCAAAATTGTGACAAGATACAATCTGTTTTCACAATTTACAGTCGATCGAAATGATTGTCGAAAAAGTTTTCAGTCGAACTCCTCCCATGTTCTCTGAAAGAAAAAAATTTTTTAGAGGAAAAGAAGTGATGTTTTGCGGACGACACACGTCACACTTCATTCAGTAGAAAAGTGTCCCTTTTTTCGACAGAACTAGATGCAATCAAAGTTGTGTCTTTCCGAGAGAAATGATTGTCGAAAAAGTTTTCAGTCGAACTCCTCCCATGTTCTCTGAAAGAAAAAAAATTTTTTAGAGGAAAAGAAGTCCGTAGGAAAAAAAAAAATGCATTAAACGATTAAAAAAAATTAATGAAATTGGAAATAATTAACGGACAAAAATTTCTCTATCTATTGTAATACAAAATTTAGAAACAAATGATTTAATTGGATGAAGAGCCGAGTTCATCCACTTCAAAATAATTAGATATGATCGTGGCAAAAGAAGTCATTTCTTTAGACTGCTTCTGATGAATTATTTGTTGAAACAACTTCCACAAAATTTACATTCTTTCAAATTATGTTTATTTTTCACCATTTAAAAAAAAGATTTTTTCGTGATGCAAATAAAAATTATTTATAAGTTATATTTTCGTGACGAATTATTTGTTGAAACAACTTCCACAAAATTTACATTCTTTCAAATTATGTTTATTCTTCACCATTTAAAAAAAAGATTTTTTCGCGATGCAAATAAAAATTATTTATGTTATATTTTCATTTTAATTAAAAATTTTTTTCGTGTGTGATTTTTGATTTGGAACAGAATTAAGTTCGGCAAAGACATGCTGACATCTTGTTTAGTTTTGAAGTTTTGGATTTTAAAGGTGTGACGCTAATGTACCTGTCGCATTGCATATTTTTCTGAAACTAAGTGTTTGTATGTGTCAGTCAGACTCCCACCGGTTTAAGGTGAAAGGTCATCTTACTACTTGGAAGATTTAACCTGTTGTCAGTATGATGACAGGAGAGGAACTTATCCAAACAAAGAAGCAGGAAAGATGTCTGCTTAATTGCCAGAGGGGACATAACAGGAGAGAGGACACTAAACGAAATTAGGGTTAGATTATTTTCGTCAAAATCTGAAAGGAAAAATAAAAAGAAAAAAAAAACGGCATGACAAATTGTTTATTTTGAAGATAACACCGAGCTAAAAAACAAAAACAGTTATCAAAAGATAAGTTTATAAAAAATGCATGCATTGTATGAATTAACGAATTTTTGCGATACGTATCGCTACCAAATCGCATCACTGTAAGATGACATTTATTCACGTTTCTTTTGATAAATTATTATTAAAGTTATAGTGAAAATATCGCTTTGATGTAAGCTTAAGTTGTGAATTCGCTCATTAAAAAACGATATATTTACGTATCTCTCTTTAATCTGTATAAATTTAGAGAGAGAGATAATGTACGGCCAATTATATCTTTTATTATTTTTCTCTATAGAAATGGGCGATGATTGCGGCAAAAGCAGTTTAAGAGGTGGTGCGCGCCATATTAAGAGAGAAAGTGTGATTAAATAATGGTTGATGTAATCGATAGTTTGAGAGAAAAGTGATCTTTAGCTATCGGGTTGTTGGCCACGAAGCAAACTCATTGTTCTCTATTAAAGACGTCCCCCTTTCCTTTTTTTTCCTAGATGACTTTCAGAGCGCATCAACGTGAAAAATGATGTTTGACTCGCAGTTAATAGGCCATTAGAATACACGAACAAGTTGTAGGTCCATCTACCTTCTCAACAATGATCAGCGCCCCGGTCGAAGAAAAATTCTCTTCTCTAGGGAAATATCGGACCTGGTATTATAAAGTAGTATAATAAAATTTGTCGTCTAAAGGCTCCGGTGAGAGCTTTTTATCTTCCTAATAACACATGGAGGTGCGAGACTAAATAACTACTTTACGTACCGCCACACCACGTCACCTACCAGGACTGCAATTACTCGCTAGGCGCTTCGTCGCCTCACGTCACGTACCGGACGCACGCGACCGTGACGTCACTACACGAATTCGACGTGCGTCTTCCGTATCCACCCGCAGGGCCTTTACCGATTCCTTTGGCTCTCGGGTAGTGACGAATGGTTGGGAGGGGCAGCATGGGCGTAGACAGGTGTGGCCGAATGGTATGCACAACTTAAAGAGGAAGTAGAATAAGGGATCAATGTGATGAATCGTCTCCCTTAGGAGATAGTGCCGATCTTTGTTTACGGTTATATTTCCCCTATATTTAATTCTATAACCGTATTCGAAACGTCTCGCATCTCATAACTGGTACCGGGACGATTGATGAACGCAATAGATTTGAGTAAATTAATCATTGGAGACAGATTTTGGCGTTCATTTTCTCTCTATTCCCGCCTTTAGTGGCCATATTAGCTAGGACTGTAGGACAGTTCGCAGGATAACTGACGTTCCTCACATACCATTCGGTACCGCACCGTATGCCGACTTTTATCGTTTCTTTCTCACTTCTACTACTATTACTACCATTACGACTACTTCTACTACTTTCCCAAGAGTTTATATTTATACTCTTAAAAAAAAACTCAATCAACGCGCTTTTTTTTATGATTAGCAGTTTTGCAGGATTTGCATTAGTGAAACTACCGAAACGTCATTTATATATATATATACATATATTTTTAATGATTTCGGCGCGTAAACAAATGAGGGATTTTAAATGTTCGTAAACATCAATTAAGAAATTCGGTTTGAGCGCTTCAACAATCATTATTCAGGTTTTATGCGGTCGTTATTTTCTAGCAACAAAAGATCGGATCGCACTTTCATTAAAGAAATCTTAGAAAAAAGTTATTATTATAATACAAAGAAATCAATTTAAGACGTCCGGATTCAATTAAAATCCTAGGCAGTCGTCAATTTTAATAGGAAAGATATCGTCGAACTGCTGTAGCTTCTACACTCGCTATGCTTTACACTCGTATCTAAATTACTCCGACAGACGCTTTCTCATTATCGTAATTCCTAGAAATGGCTATTTTTACCAAGAAATAGTCACAGCCACCAATTTTTCGAATTAATGCTTATGATTCTAGGCTGTTAAGTCCGCCTTTCAAAGCTTTTAATATTGGTAGAATCGCTATGTTCCAGTTTATTGCTGTATATTTCCTATGTGCTGTCACCTGAAATGTGTACCATTCTATATCTAGGCCATAACTTAACTCCTCCCTTTCTTCTTAACAGGAATCAGTCATCTTTCGTCAAACTTTCCATATTCGCCTATGAATTGCAAACATTCTTACTGTCTAATGGTTTGACAAAACAAAATTATTAAAGGCGATGTTTATAAACGTAATTTTAATGTTTTTACAAGGAGAAATGTTGGATATTACGCCTGTTCATCTCTGATATATTTAAAAAATTATACGTACTATTAATGATCTTATTATGATGGTTATCACATCTTATTAACTATGCTTAACAGATTATCGACTTGATTATGTTTTATAGATATGTAAGCGAGTTTTAGAGGCGGTAACACATATTTTTGCACACTTTCTCTGTGAATTTAACTATTATATAGGCCACAGCACACACAAATTCCTAGCTATGTGCCATCTGAGCTCATAACAATAACTCATACAAATTAATTTAGAATTGATCTCGAATCGATGCATAAACAGTTTCTCGATGCCTTTATTTTCATAAATGTGTTCTGTAAATGGTCAATCGTGAATGAGCATTAAAAATTGAAATTTTTCTGGACAATTTTTCAATTATTTTATAATTGTACCGAATCGATCGCCCAAAAATTATTATTATCGTTAAAAGTAAAAATACATAAAAAAGAAGAGATTTAATTTTTTTAAATTTATTTTCAGGTTATAAAATTCGAAAATAATATTAAAACACCTCTTTAATTTGGTCAGAATATAAAATATATCGGAGATTTTAATTCGAAACTTAATTAATGATTTTAAATTTTAATGGAATTTTCTAAATCTGTTAGAAACATTCGTCATTAAATGAGTTTTATGAAAATGTTGTATTTAAAACAATTAACAAAATTACTTTCTCCAATTAAACATGTTGATTTTAAATCTGGAAAATTAATTTCGCTCTTAAATTAAAACCTAAACAAAACTTTAAACGGCGGAAATCTTTCACCTTTTCCACAGTTTTTGATTTGTTAATTACTGAAGCAAATCCCAAATATTCGATCGGTTCATTCCTGTAGAAACTATCTTGTAGTTGTCTGCCGATTGTCGTCATAATCCTAAATCGGCTTAAGAGCAGCTTTCATGGGGATTAAGCTACCCAATGTTGTTAATCCCTCAATTTCATTTTTGGATCTGTCACCGATAGGATGAGAAGGAAAAGTTTCGATTGCCCCAAATAGCTCCGAGTGCGAAATATCCGGAAATAGTGATGAAAGAGGGAGTGGTTGGTTCATCTACAGCCTCCACCCACGCTTGTGGCTCTAATGGAAGAATATTTTCACAAGGATGGACATAAAAGATAGATATCTACCTTTCAGATAACCAATTCGTCTTATTTCGTGCCGATGATTGGTTATTGGATTGAATGGGATCTGGAAAAGAAAAAAATTTCTGCTTAATCGTCTCCATCTTCACTCAATAACCAGACATTGACCTCTTAAATAAAGAATGCCTTTAAAAGCTCTTCCTTCTTTTTATTAGTTATTAAATTATTTAAAACTCTCTTGACAGAACGGTAACTTTTCGAATAAAAAGATATTTTCGGTATTTGTTTCTTAATACTATACAAACTTTTGATTAAAAAAAAATCATTTTTAAATCGGACGTCACTCAGTTTTGACGATAATATTTATTAATAAATAGAGTAGAAAGCTAAACAATAACTTTGCGAAGTGTAGTAGTGCAGATTTTTTTATTTATTTTTTGTCTTTTTTGCCATGGCAGCTTCTGTTCCTGCAGTCTGCATTTTAATTTAAAATCATGCTCTATCAAACCTATTCATCGAAAACCTGTTAAAATGCAGAATATCGCCATCTTGGGCGATGGCAGCATGCGAGTAACTTTCGTGTGAAGGGATCGGTTGCGCACCGACCTAATAAGAGAGCGGTATTGTCGTGAGGAGAGGATATTAGGGGTGCCGGAGAAGCACGCTAGAAACGCTATTAGCCAGTCGCATAGATCAGGAATGAGGGTGACCGAGAGAAAAAGGACTGGCTGATAATTAAATTACCGATCCATTAGTAAGTCACCACATTAATGGAATATTTTGGTCTTCACCAAAGCCTGACCGATTTACTTCCCCCAATCCCTGGGTATATTGTGCACTTGGTATGTCGCTTCTGCACGTTATAGAAGATTCGCTGGTCGTTTATTATCCTCCCGTCATCCGGAATGTCTATTTTTCTCTATCGATGGAAAAGAAGAATCTCAACTAAACGAGAAAAGGAAAGAATTAGGCCTAATTTCTAAATGTTAGGAAATGACCACATCTCTCACTCTTGGAAATTAAACGTTCCCATAGCCATTTTTAACGCTTCTCAAAATCCACTCGATCAGTGTTCGCCTTTATCACAAATATTATTAATTAAAAATATATATATATGTAAAGTGCGTGTCGATATATTTACATTTATTTAATTTTTCTTTGTAGGACTCGTCACAGATTATAGCAGCAAAAATAATCTTTCCGATGATGTTGGTTCTCTGAATAAGAAAAAGAAAAAGAAAAGAAGGCACAGGTACTAATGCTTTTTTATTGTTGCCCGTTAGATTAAACATAATTTTAAAAGCAAAATTATACTATTAATAAATGTTCTCTTATCCAGAATTAAAGTTATAGTCTATATTTAATTTTAATTATATTGTAAGAATTGATACCGGCCATGTTTCATTGATCGCACTATTATTTTTTAATTTTTATTATAAGTTGTATAAAATTCGTCTTAAATTTTTGAAAACTGTTAGAAAATATTAGTATGGGCATAATGATATTTTAAATATTTATAAAGTTTTAAGCATAAATTTAAGATAAACAATGGTTAAGGGAAGAGGATACGACTTGGTTTAGAAATGATCGAGAGGGTGCGATCTAGGAATACGGCGATCGATCACCTAGCGTGACTTTAACAACACCACCTCCTGTCCATCTGGGGAAAAAACAATTAAGTTCACAATCAACATTATTTACATAAGGAAGACAGTCATCTTGGTTCCTGACTGAGAGATGTCGATTAGTCCCATGCTATTGTTTGGACTTTTAGAATGTAATTACTTGTGTGCCCCAATGCATTTATAATTTTTAGTTTATGCAATAAGAAAAACAAAATTTTTAACTGAAGAAATAAAACTGAAAGCGTGCAATCTGTTAAAGTTAATTCAAAACAATTTTTCTAAATTTTCGATTTCTGCATTTACTAGAGATGTATCGAGAGGAATTAATTGCATTTAAACAAATTTCTTTAATTTGTATAGGTGGTAAATATGCGTATACTTTATATAGATATCGATTTTTAATATCGATTATTTTCTGGCGAATGCATTTGTGTATTATACTGGATAGAGGGACAGGGGTCAATCAGAAGATCAAAGGCTCTCTCGTTGCATCAGTCAGACACCTGAACAACAATGCACAATAAATATTGACTGGCCACCAACCGTGACTTACACCGGGCATTAATTGTCTGTGGTGTTTACACAAGTAATAAAGGTGGAAACATCGAGTGACGAGAGGCAAATAATTTTGACGTCTTTTTTTATTTTTTTATTTTATTTTCCCTCTTTCCTCAACGCCCTTCTAACGGAACAATTCTTTGACCCATACGAGAGATTTTTGCCCTCAAATTGTCATTCGATTTATAATTATAATAACATGAATAAAACATAATAATTTCGATGACACAATAGCAACGGTTAAACCGTTACTCGAATTCTGCTTGTTAACAAAATGTTACGGTTTTTATAACGTTCTACATAATATTTATCGACAGAAACAACATTAATAATAGGCTACATGTAAAATAAACGAGATCTTATCTATAAAAGTGAACTAACCGTAAGGGAGGTGTTCGTGCTGTTATCTTTATAGAGGAGGTGTTCGCCAATGTTATCTTTGAATGGAATGCGTTAATTCGGATACAATCGTCATTTCTATATATATAATTAAATCCCCGATATACAAAACTCGAATTAGTTTCCACGAAAAACACGGCGTTTTTAATTTATAACCTTTAATTTCTTTCGAATAGCAAACAGTTCATAAAAAAACCTCAACTGGGAAAGAATTTACTTCCAATATGGGGGATAAAGCGGGTGAGAAATGGGGTTGGAATTTTTACTCGTCTCTTTTTCGTCCCCTAAATTACCATAATTTCATACCACCAATAAATTACTTCGATAACGTTTATCGATTTTAACCATCGTATATTCCTTTCTTTAGAACGATTTTCACAAGTTACCAACTAGAAGAATTGGAGAAGGCGTTTAAGGAAGCTCATTATCCAGATGTATATGCTCGAGAAATGCTATCGTTAAAGACGGATTTACCAGAGGATAGAATCCAGGTATTTCCAATATTCCATATGTTTTTTTGTTATATTATTATTATTGTCAGTTTAAAACATTAATAAGCAAAACATATGGAATATTGCATATAGCGAAATGTTTTATTTTTGTTTTTATAAAATAAAAAATTAAAAAGTACAGTACTCTTAACATAAAAAAAAGTATCATAAGTTCGTAATTTAATTCTAAACATCACAATTGGAAAAAAACATACCTGAAGGATTAAATTAGAATTAATTATCTGACGAGTTAATGCTGCAAAGATAATTAAATAATTAACTGACGCTTGATCGTTTATTCCTTAATTGGAATAATTTTTTGGGGGGATTTTTACTTAGAACAAATAAAATGAGCAACCCCAAGTGACCAACATTAGTTTAATTAATAAAAACTCAAGCGAGTCTCGTCTTAATTGATGAAAATCTATCTCTCTTAACGAACAATCTATATACGATCCCATTAATTTTATCTTTTCCTATTTTTGTTTGTAAAAGAGAAAAAAAAATTATAAATGAATTCGAAGATCGTGTGTTAGATGTGTATATATATTTTCCAGTTATTTTATTTTCATTATATTCAAACAGAAACATCTTAAATTTCCAATTAGTGAAGATTTTTTCCACACGCGTACATATGAAAAACGATACTCGATAATTAACAAAAATATCTTTTAAAATTTTCAATTAAATAACTAGCGAAGAGACTCTGGAAGTTTGCTTTTTAATAATAGATAATTATATTTTTAAATTATTCATTAACGTGTATTAAAATAATTTCTCCTTCAGAATTGCGAAGATGAATAACCTCGAAAATATTTTAAATTAATATAATAATAAAAGTAATTACAAAAACGTTCTCTTAGACGGATGAACGTCGAAACATAACAGATTTTTTTTCTAGCGTATCGTTCGCAAATATTGTAAGGCAACAGATAAACATTTTTTTAATGTGGATAAAAAGAAAATTTTTCGTTTAAATGCTTAAATATAGAAAAATCAAGCCATTGAAAGCTTCTAGAAATGATCATCTAATGATAATCCACCATGCTGCATCTTAGCAACGATTAGCACAGGTAATAGGTGCACATTAAGTTTCAGGTCCTAAGGGAATGGCTGTAATCTCAAACCTAGCATTGTCTAATTATTACACCATCCGTATCACGTGACCACAGCCTTATCCTTTAAAGTAGTCCAATTAAAAGGCAAAGTTCCACTGCCAGCTTAAATTTAAACAATCAGTCTCTGCCTAGATGAAGTTCTTCTCTAACAAAAATAAAAAAATAAAAAAATTCCACGTCGTTATCGATTTGTAAAGTTAAATTATTATCTTTCTCCTGAAAACACTTTTTAAGAGAGTTATCTCGTTGTTTACGACGGAAAATGTAATTGCTGAAGAGATGCTTAAGTATTGATTGAGTGAAAATGGATGCCCGAATAAAAATGGCGACTTGATGTTGTTGACCCATCAAACAATTTATCTAATTTACAAGTAAGAGAAGAAAGAAAGAATCGAAGGAAACGGTAAAGAACGATTCTTTAATTGCGACTTGGAAAAAGAAAAAAAATCGCATTTAGAGTCTCACCGGGTCCAATTACTTATGCATCCTTCGCCATATCTGGCGCCTGACGGTGATTTTTCGTACTAACTCGTAGAGTAATCGCCTTAACAAGTTAGTTAGTGTGTAGTTCCGCACTGCAGACATTAGAGGGTCACAGAGGAGACTACTGGTTTGTTTTTTCTCCTATCGTGCAAGGGGGAAATGCGAAAGTGGGGGCGAAAAGAGCAGGTAACCAGGACCTCCAGGGATTTGGACACTGGTTGTCGTACCTACCTCAGTCTAATTAACTAAATGGCGAGTAATGAGCTAGACGAGGAAAAGTTTCAGGTGTGGGTTGTATCCATTCTTCTTGTCACGGAGGGGTGGTCGCCTATTAATGCTATCCATTGGACTTTTTCTTATTATCCCCGATTTATACCGCTTTATTTCGATCGATTCGATATTATAAAATTCCGAAAAAATAATAATTAGTTAAATCGCGTTAAAATCGATCGATTTTCTTATAATTTTAAAACAACGCTTTTATTCTTGGAATAATTATGCAATTTTATCCTTATTTAATTAAAATAATAGAAGGAAATTTGGAACCGGCTATTTTACATGCATTTAACGACTTTTATTGGTTAAATTATAGTTTTAAACGATGTTTTTTGATGCGTGTTGTTTACTTAAACGGGAAGGTGGGTTTTGCGGTAGGTATATAATTACGAAATCGATAAATCCATCTTCAGTAATCCGTGAAAAGGCCGATAGTTAAAAACAAAAGACTGTCCTGGCAAAAGAGAATAAGATGGATATACTTCCGAAACATCGGAGATGAAATCAAGTGAAGAACGCGATTTGGAAATTGCGGTCAGTTATCCGGAAATATCCCGGAAACACTCTTCCAATCAATTGATTCCTGACGGAAAGTTTCTCCGTAATTCCGACAGACGATCCCAGAGATAATTCGATTGTGGTAGACATTAGTGGAACGATGCTACGTCCGAACTCGTATTAAATATTATATATAAAGCAAAATGGCATGGATTGGACTCCTGCACAACTCAGATTCAAATTGGGTTCCATCATAATTTGGTTACGCGCACTTATCCTTGGTAGGATATTTTGATTCGAAAAATCTTCTTTTGGAAAAACCATTCTATTGGCCTACTTACATTCGTTTCTCTTTCTCTCTCTCTCTTTTTTTGCTTGCAGAAATGTAGCAAAGCTCCACTTATTCTGATTCGTTTCCATGCAGAAATGTAGAACAAAATACCTTACTTATATCGATAAAATATATATAAAAATTCACTTACAAATTAAAAGAGCTGCATACGTTATGTTAGATTCATTCTTATTTGAATCTAACATAACTTCGTTTATAATTAATTTTTTCGTTTATCTTATTTTGTGTTATAAATTAGAAAATATCAATTTTGTTTTTTGAATTTTATGTATATACATATTGTTAGATGCTTTCTTTTTTTACGAATTATTTAATGATTTGAACGAATTAAATGGTCGAAAGATAAATTAATTTCTCTAGAAAAATACATTTGTTTAATCATGTTTACTTTGATGGTTTACTTTGCTCGAATGAATAAATAATGGAAATAGGTTTGTCGTGTTTAATCAGGAATAACATTTGTGTAATTCAAGCACGTTTTTCTGTCAGTTCGATTGATCTTCGTTTTAAAAAGATTTTATAGTTGACTTTTCTTTTGCCATCCTAGAAACGACGAGTTTCTGTTTTTATAACGACACACAGAAGTCATGCGGGAAAGAATGATTTACAGGGGTGGCATCAAATGGAACATTTGAACGCCGCAAACGCAAAATAATACGAAAAGCAAAATTAAAATAAATGCATTTTTTGGGAGAGTGGAGTTAAAAGCGAGAATTAATAAGAAACATAGAAACTCGAGTTTTCCATCCAGAATGCGCTTCTAATTGCATTTTTCAATTTTTTTAAACGTTGGCATATTATGTAAATGTCAGTCAGTTTGGCTGATGTCACCTTAAACTAATCCGATTTGTCACATGGTTTAGTGAGACCATCTCCCCAATGTGTGAATGACGCTGGGATTTGTTCAACAGAACAGCTTCTCATTCAATAAGTGTGAATTAAGTTAATTGATATCTCTTTTAATTTATCGTCTCTCTCTGATGTTGCTTGAACGGAAGAAAGTTGCAGTCTTTAATATTTATAAAGGGGACATAATTTAATGTTAAAAATTTTATTCCTTGTTATCTTCTTACTGCGGATATTTCTCGTTTGCAAACTCTTTCACAAATTAATTCATTACATTAAACTCCTCATTTTGAATCCGTCCGTATTCTGTCACTCAGTAGAAGGAGGAATTTTGTAACAAACCTAGAACAGAGAAGAAAGGGGAAAAACTTTCATCCCGGTGGAGACCGTGATAGTGGAGGAGTTCCCGACCGAAACAAACGTGACTTGACTACGTTCGCCTCAACTTGTTTCGGTCGTCGTAATTTGGTCGAGTAAAAGCTACCATCTTTGAGTGGATGGCCAACAAATTATACGGCCAGATGCACTCAGTAATTTGCTCTTAATTGCTTTTCAGACCTATTTTATTCACATTTCATCAATTTCTGCTCGCCCAGCCAAAACCAAGCTCGAAAAGAAGTGTCTTCCCCCTTCTCTTTCCTCCATTCCTTTGAAGCTTGGCGGTTAATTATAGAACGAGTGCTTGAAACTATTTAAAATGGTGGCTCATCCTTCCACTTCGTCCGTTCGAAGACCCGTTAATTAAAGGAGTAATAATATCGTACCTTACTGTCTGACGCTCAAGATGCTTTACCCTTATTATTTCCTAGCCTTAGGGCCTATCCTGACGTCGCAATGCTAGTCGTGACGTCGTCTTGCGACTGACGTCTGAAATTAAATTCCGGTTACGCGGTCTTCAAAAAATAAGATGGGTTAACATTACTCTGTCATTCATTAAACGAATTTGTTCCGTTTTCCGGCTTTGCTTTCTCGATACCGGCAATCTGTTTTTCTCCATTAAATTTCCCAAACGGGTAATCATCGAAATATAGCCTACTGAGCCAAAAAAAAAATCAAAATTATTTCTGTAGTTTGTTTCCGGTCAGTTTTCGTTTTAGGTAGGTAGAAGGATTCTGGACGGAATCCTTTCAATCGAACAGCAGGGGGATGCTCGATGGGGGTCGGAAGTTTCTAATTATTGGCACGTTACCGCCGTTGTCACGTGCTGAGATGCGCAAGGCATTCTGGACGTTCAGTGGACCGGCATGAATAAGGCAATGTGCCCGGTGAAAGGAGGAGAGAGAGAGAGAGAGAGAGTGGGCGGCTGACAACGACTCTGTCGTCGTTACCATGCCAACGGCTCGTCTTGGTAGAGTAGGAAACGGCTGCTTTGGACCGCTTTCAATGCGGACGGACCAGGCAAAAATTTTTAATTGCGTATTTTTACTCATCCACGATGTGCGGAATACTATATTCCCGTCTCTGATTTCTGCCGATTTTTATCGATCCAAAATGAGTAATGGCTAATAAACCATGCTTAGTCGCATCTTAACTTTTGGTTCGATTCATCTCTTGTGCAGAGCCGAAACTATAACCGGTATAGAACGGAGGAGAGAAAATAAGCCACGTTTAAATTTGATCACGCTTAAAAACTTCGATTTTTAAATAGAGACAATGCTCGGAACGTGGTCCAACTGGACGGTTATTTCCACCTGTACTCGATACGATTGTTACACCTCCGCTAACAACACCTCGGTGATTTCCGCTATAGAACTAATAAACCTAATGGACTAGCTGCTGTGTTGCCCCCGGCCTCACAGCTAGACTTGTCCCTGGGGAACAACAGACGGGATGTCGTTGTTGGAGCTTAGGTAAGCCTAAAACCATCTGCGACATCCTCCGTTTTTTTTCCCACCCAAACTTTGTGGTAACGGAAAGTTACAGTGACAGTTTTAGTTTCTAACATTTTTTTCTTAAACTTGGTTCTTTTTAAATCAAGTGTTGGTTTCTTCTGCGCTTGGGGATTTAATAAAGTCGACCGTTGTTAAATGGCATCGGTGACAGCTTTCAGTTGTGTTGATGGTTGATGACGTCGTCTTACAAAACATTAAATTGTAGAAAATAAGAAAGTTTCTAATCAGAGAAAGAACAAAAAAAAAGGAAAAAATAAGATATTCCTAAAACGCATCCGATTATTTTTATAGATTAATCGATTGTTAAATCGAATCAAGTTACTCGCAAATTCAGAAAATGTTAAGATTGACCCTTCGATACCACAGTATTTCTTACACCGAATTTTTGTTCCGCCAAGCTGATCATGTAACCATGGTAACAAACTCATGATTGTAGATTGCTTAATATTCCACCCGCTTGCCAATTTCTCATCATTGATTCGGACACAGAATGAAATTACATTGGACGCCAATTCTCTAAAATGCCCAAGGACACGTCGAAAGGAGGGGGGAAAACGCCAGGTAGATAGATAACAACTTTCAATGCAATGAATAAGGCGTGTTCACTAAACATCTTGAGAAAAATCGACGCAGTTTCTCCTTCCAAACTAATTTTCGGATTTTCAAATTTAAAAATTGAAATACACTTGGATTTTTTTTATTAGAATGCTCTTCTAAATTCGATAAAATTTATAGAAATTGATACAAATCTCGTTTTTTTCTTTCCCTCTTCCCTCCATTTCCATCTCTAACTGTAACTAACTAAAGTTTAAATGTTAAAATGCTAGAATGTCACCTGTCTCATAGTTTTTCTTTTTTTTAATTAAATATCTGCTTTGTTGATAGTTCTTCATCATTTAATGCTTAATAAATTTAAACTTAATCGCGTATAAATTTGATATTTTACAGTTTTTAATTTTATATCCGTGTAGTTATAGTTAATCATAATTGAACTGAATTAATGATTTTTATAAAACTCTTCTTTAATTATTATACAATTAATTCTTAGTATATATATATATAATTTCAGGTTTGGTTCCAAAATAGACGTGCTAAATGGAGAAAGACGGAAAAATGCTGGGGCAAGAGCACCATAATGGCCGAATATGGTTTGTATGGTGCTATGGTGCGGCATTCGCTTCCTCTACCGGATAGTATCCTGAAGAGTGCCAAGGAAGGTGACATGAGTTCGTGTGCACCCTGGTTGCTGGGTACGTCCTCTGTTAACGGTACGAGAGTATGTGACCCAAGGGCACATCATTAGCGCTATGTCCTCTAATGATAGTCAACCGGTACTTCGAGTTAAATAATTTCTAGTTCTCGTAAATACCTTTTTATTCCGATCGTAAGAAAACGGTCTCCGACGTTTGCTCGGATAAACGATAACGTAAATTAAAGACTAGTAAACAAGAAAATTATTGTTTTTAAACGAGTAAAATTTCGCGAAGAATAGTGTGCGCATTGACTATATATACCATAATTAGTCGCGGGTTAATTAATGTTTCTAGTTTTTAAATACTCGATTGATTTATTGTGTCAGACTTCGGAACGAAAAAAATATTTTATTTTTTTCGGTTTAAAGCCAAAATGTTGCTTATCGATTTATAAAAGTAGTTAAAGTACGTTCACATTTGCGACTTTGCTTTTGTCGATCGGTAGTCATTTTTGACGATGATCAAGTAACAACGAAGATGCGATTAATGAACGGAATAAAATAGATCATAACTTAATGTTTTTTATTTATGATAATGTTACGAATTTTTATAAAAAATTATCAAATCTCTAGATTGTAGATTACCATAAAAATGCATTTAAATAGTTTCAATTTATGATATTTTTTTTCTTGCACTCGGCATACGTTAAGCTATAACGGAGTTTATTCGAATTAACAACCAAACTAGATTGTTTTTGGTATTTTTATTGTTTTCTGAACAATGCCGATTGTTAAGCTAAAACTCAAAGTGCAAATATGCAAATGCATCGACAGTTTTTAACTAAACTCTTGCAAATATTCGTCAAATGTGAAAGTACCGTTCATACTTGAAAAGCAGCTAATTTTTTAAATTATTTATTTTTTAATCACGTAATGAATATATTCAAGACAATAAGCAGTAATTATCCTCGAATTACATCAAAAAGTCGTGGAGAAACGGAGACCAAACAAAATTTTCTTCTTTTCTCGTACAACTGATTGGAAATCTAGGATAAAACTGTATTATCTTTAATAATTTTTCTTCATAAATTATATTAATTTTAGCATTGATTACTATTCTATGATATTCGTATCCGTAATGATTTATTAAAGATGATAATCGACGTGTCCAAGAACCACGCAATGATGTGATAATTGAAATACGGACAAGAGTATAGTGATGCTGATCCATGTATTTATGTTGTATCTAAATCCCTATCAATGCCCGAAATCATTGGAGGGTGGGATTGATGACAAGAGAAGAAAGCAATCAGCTAATGAAATCACTACAGCAAAGCATGTTGGCAGGGAACCTTTAATTGGATGGTGTGTGGCCAATGAGCTGTCTTTATCCACTTTCTCTCGAGCGTAACTATGATCGCTACCCCTTTTCTCTTAGTGCTTTGATGTTAGTAAAGTGGAATGAAGAAACTGTTTCATGGAAAGATTATTATTTTAATAGCTTTTCTACCAAAAACCTGGGAGATAACGAAGCACAATTCAAAATTGGAAAAATTTTATAATTGGCAAAAAGTTTTTTTTTTATTTTTATTTTTACTTTTTATATTTTTTGGTAAAATTCAATAGAGCGTTTTTCTCAAAAGATGAACAGAAAATTAAAATGGAACTTTTGTAATTACGTAATTGAAACGGGGACATTGTCTATAGATATACCCGTAATTTTTCCTTTCCTTCTAAAAAGAAAGATTCGTAAAAGAAATGGAATCGTGGTTTCCATATCAAAACCATTTAACGTCGCAATGACGTCACCGAAATATGGGGGCGGAAAGTCCTTATTTTCGTCCGGAGACATCAACTAATGGAAATCGGAGGTGTGTCTCCCCCACGGGAATCGTACAGTCATCAGTATATTAGGTACGAATTTTTGTAAGCTATCGACAGACCCCTTCTAAGTGATGTCTAATAAATCGGTCATTAGGGAAATTACTATCCCGCTGCCTCACGTTGTCACGGTTTCTGGTGGCGAATGGTCCCTGTTCCCTAAATGACTGACTGTTGGTAGGGATTCGTCAGTTGAATGCTTACTATACCTAATTATGTTCGTTTTGAGTGGCTGCTTTTCAACGCCTGTGTTCGCCAACCTGACACATGTGGATCTCTTTCGATACATTTACCTCGGGCGCAATTATTCTATAAGCTTATAGAATACCATATTCCGTCATTTCCTATAAAATAAACGTTTGGTAAGCGATTTAGGGGACGATAAGTTTGCGTTTCTTTATAATATTTAGCTATAAATCTTATTATATTAAAGCCTATCGCATTGTATTAGTAATGTTTAGAATAATTATTAATTTTAAAAATATTAATAAAATTAAGGCTTCCATTGTCTTACCTGAACAATTTATGTTAATTTTGCTAAAGTAAAAATTGAAAATATTATTATTTTCGGCTTTTTTTTTAAATAAGAAAATTCTTTAAAAGTGGCCGTACTTTTTATGCTAACATTAGAATCAATGAAAGTGATAAAGAGCGGTGACACTTTAGGTGGCAATGAATGCCTTATTATTTCTTTAGAATCACAAGGGGAGGATACGAAGCTAACACTGACATCATGTGTCGTCCAACAGGAATGCATCGGAAATCTCTGGAAGCTGCTGAGAAATTGAAGGACGTCTCCGATTCCGAAGACCAGCAGCATTCTATGGACGAGGGATCTCGGAAGATGGAACAAGCCAAACCTGCTGGAGAAGAACAGCAAACAGCACAGGTATCAAACAAGGAAGAACTTAGATCGAACAGTATTGCTTCTCTTCGTGCTAAAGCTCTGGAACATAGTGCCAGAGTGTTTAGCGAAGTGGGTAGGTGTGGTCCCGAAGCCGACGTTAATGTTCAAGGAAGGAAAAAGGACGATGGTTTACCCGATAGAAGGCCATCGCTTCATTCCATTGTTTCCTTGTTCTAAAGAAAATAATTTTGTATATAACGTGGTTTGATTGTAGACGTGTCGAAGTGATTGTATTCGCGAAACGTTCTCATTTAGATTGATCGGATGATGGATTATCTAACAAATTTCGAAAATCTAGATTCTAACCGCAATTCTATTTTCTCATTTTTTTTGTAACCACACCTGTATAAACAATATATCACATCTGCACTTGATTGCCAGTCTATGCGAATAGCAACCTGAAGCTGTTCATACATCAACCATGATTTAGCATGCGAGACCGAGTGCATAAAACAAATAGGTCCATTCTTTGATATCTAATCAAGAATGAACAGTTTCACTTTACATCATCCATAATGATAATCGTAAGCACTACATGGCTAAATTTGCATGACTTCTTTTTTCTTTTTAGATTAGAACACTCGCAGTTAATTGGTTAATTTACTAAATTATATTAATTAAAAAAGCATTAGATATTCTTCTTAATTACTTAACTCCATTAGATAAATATTTTGTCGATCGGAGCTGTTTCAATTTTAATATTTTCGAGTAGTAATCGACGAAATTTAATTAAAAATCGCGAGGAAAATAGAATATTCAAAGGAATTTTATAGATTTCCATGTGGTTAAATAATTATTTAGATTAATGTAGGTTTTATCTAACGATCTGTTCCATTTATCCGAACAATCTCAATCGAGAACAACTTTGTTTCTCAATATTTGCTGCACGCATTATTCGTTAAACGACCAACCTAAGCGCAAAGTGAGTTGGTGGACTCGACGATCAGTCGACAAAAATAGATATTACCAAAAAAAAGAGAAAAAAATTTGAAGCAGGTGCTCATATACCTGAAAACGAACGCTTTAGCGAAATCCTCGTTTAGAATCCTAGATGGTGTAGTGTGAATTCGTGGCCTATTATGGACCATTCGACTAATTTAGTTGAACAGAAATCGTCGATTTGATTGTTTGATATGTTCCTAAATAGCACAACCTCATCCTATTGTGGAAAAAAAACCTTAGCAGAATTGGATTTTTGCAATCTTCCTTGACTCCCGAAGAACTAGAAGACGCTGTAAAAGAAAGCACTTCTATGATTAATAAAACTGTACCTGTTTGTCTGTGTCAGAGATGTATACTTTATAATTTTCGTAGAATTTAGTTTTATATCGATTTAATAACGAAAGATCTTATAATGAACATAATATTTAAATTCAATAATTTTCAAACACAAACGTTTGATTAAGATTAATTTTGCTTTTGTTTTTTTTTCTAAAATATTTGAATGTTTTCTTTTAAAAATGATGGGAAAAGATTTTAAAAATATTCCCTTTTCATATGTAGAAATTTTTTTTTAATTTTAAATTCTTGTGATCCTTTTCTCTCAAGAGTAAACAATCTTAATTTTTTTTTTTCTAAAATATTTGAATGTTTTCTTTTAAAAATGATGGGAAAAGATTTTAACTAAATATTCCCTTTTCATATGTAGAATTTTTTTTTTTAATTTTAAATTCTTGAGATCCTTTTCTCTCAAGAGTAAACAATCTTAATTTTTTCAAACAAAAACTTCACAAAACAAATTTTCATTTTAAAAATTAATAACGTAATTTTTAAGAGTACATATCATTGATATTATCTCTAAAAAATCATTTATTTTGGATTAGAAAATCTTTAAAAAAAAGCTTTAACGCAACGATGGAGATTGACTCCATCCCTGCTTTAGCTCATCTTTCTTCTTAGATACGTCTTACTCTAAATTATTTATTGCTTAAAGTATTTCTGAGATAATTTAACATAAAAGTCCATGTAGAATAAACTAATATTTAAAATATTTTAAATTTAACATGGACAGTTTATTGTAGTTTTAAAAAACAGTTCCACTATGTTCTAAATTAATTTTCAATTGAATATCTAAGCTATGGTATTCTGGATAAAAAATTAAATTAAAAATGTGAACAGTGTTTAAAAATTTTTATGTTTCTTCAGATAATACAGCATTTTAATAATTAAATAGCAGTTTGAAAGTTATTTATGATTATTTTATAGGCATATCTGTTTGTCTTAAATTTTTACAGTGATTTTATATTTTATCTTGCATATTATATCAATAAGAATAAAATAATGGAAAATTTAAACTTAAATTATTTTGGCAATATTTAATTCCAAACTATCATAAATAGTATGTTTTGAGTTGCTATTCTTTCAAGTTGCATTAATTAATATTTATACCCAATATTTAATTATTCTATAAAATTATATAATCTACAGGTATTAAAGCATTGTTAACATTTATTTTTTGAAATAATATTTTTGTTACGTACTTTAAATCTCATTAATTTTCTTTGTAATTGTGACTGTTTATTTTCTTCTAGTGTTGTAATGTAATCATATGTATATATGTATTTTTCTTCTAATTTTAAAACTGAAAGCTGAATTAATGAGGCAAATTCAGAAAAGTTTATGAAATATAACTTAAACTCAATAAATAAACCAAAGCAAACGGGCATTCTCTAGATGGAGAAAGTTGAATTTCGAAAAGAAAGCATCAGTTGGTATACTTCATCTATGGCATATAATATTCGGTGCGGGGGTTCGATACTTTTGAGCGAATATACATGCCTAAAATCTCTCGAGTAAAGACTTCACAGGTCGTTGTTTGGTCGACTTCAAATGGTTTCGCTTTACTTCCCCTCCCCTCTCTCATAGGACTCGGAACAAAAGTGTATGGACCATTAGTTTCTAGATGGGGGAGGTAAAGACGATTTGCATGTGAACTTTTCCACTGATTAAGTGTCGCGTCGTCCCCAAGGCTGGTAACTTATTGTTCCCTATTGTCTTATTGCGAAAGAAGCGAGAGATTTTAGCTTAATTATTTCCTCTTTTGTACAGCGCGTTGTAAATACGTCATCGTTATTGTGTCAGTAATGGGACCATCACTTCCGCACACGATAATTGGAGAGCGTTGAGCTGTTTTGTCTCCATTCTATAAAATCCACATCGCCTATTTTTACACGCAATGAAGTATCGCCGCGATTAAAAATGACCTATTGTCGACTGAAATACGAAGTTTTTCGAATGTCGACTGCAGAGAAATCGAACATTCGACGTTGCAAAATGGGTCAAAAGCTAGGTTTCTGTAACCACTCTTGGTGAGCGGTTAAAAAAACCGCGATTTAGTTAAACTACTGCCACTATGCAGCTCTGGCCTTGTTGTAACTAGTGACAGGTGTTAAAGCATGGGAAACTTAGCGAAAGTACTTAATAAAACAGATATTTATTAGTATTCAGATGGCCACGTGTACGGTTTAGCTAGACAAAAATGAGAAGAGAAAAAGAGAGAGAGAGAGAGAGAAAGGGAGAGCGAGGGGAGCCCGCATCGACTTCTTGCCGATCATCTATCATCGTTACCTATAATAGAATTTCCCATTACGAGAAGCGGTCAGTGTTTTCGGGGTGGGTAAAAGTTTTACTAATCGCGTTACGGACGACGAATTTCCAGTCGCCAGAGGGTGCTGTAGCGAGGACATGCGCCGATCCATCAGAAATCGTCGATATGAGGGCAGACATCAGTTATGGCTAATGGCTGCACGTATCGCCGGCTGTCCCTCATGTCTTGATTGGATTACGGTTAGACGGGATCCGGTCATCCGCGGCCATGACGTCACCGACGAGATGACACTCGTCCTTTCGGTCATAATATACGAACTCTTCTCCCAAGTTGTATTCTTAACAGTTCAACAAGTCTTCCTTACCTTAACCGGTAAGACTCCCCGTGTATTGATTTCTTCCATATCGAACCAATTTTAATAAAAACGTCATAGATCCAAATCTTTATTTTTAGATTTAATCACGATTATAACACTCTAATAGTTAATAAATTAAAAAAGATAAAAATTTCTGGCCCAGTTCCAGTTTCTTGTTATTGTCCATTAGACCAATAGACTACTGTATGCAATCTATACTCCATCCTAAAATTATTAGTTTTCCTAATAATATTAAGATCTTTTATTATATTAAGATAAGTCACTCCGATCTAAAAGCAAAATAAATCATTTATTTAACAATTTTATATGAATTTAAAAAAAAATTAATTAATTAATTAAAAAATATCGAAAGACTGATAGATTCATTTATGCAGCAAGAAACTTAAACAGAGTAAGTTTTTAAATTTTTCATATGCAGAAAGTTATCATTTATATTAGCTAGACATTAATATTATAACAGAAAAATACATTTTACTACATAATATTGAGTAAATATTTAATTAATTGAAGAAAAAAAAGTTGTATATGAATAGCAATTCCTGCTTCGCATAAGATTATTTC
The DNA here is from genome assembly GCA_000484575.1 of Olivierus martensii. Classification (NCBI taxonomy): domain Eukaryota; kingdom Metazoa; phylum Arthropoda; class Arachnida; order Scorpiones; family Buthidae; genus Olivierus; species Olivierus martensii. The sequence goes on along the minus strand of AYEL01075113.1, from coordinate 74,706 downwards.
TCAAGAATATATATATCTTAAAAATTTTTCTTAATAGCCTTAGATTGATTGCATTAATTTAAAAGTGACTCATATGAAATTAATGTTTTGCTTTAATTTTAAACCAATTTATTTAAACAATGATAAAAGATGAAGAAAAAATTAAAATTGATAAATTAAAAAATCAAGTCTGTTTTTTCGTATTTTTTTTCTTTATTTTTATTCACTTTGTTTACAATACATAAAATATTGAATAGGCCAACTTTATATAAACTAAAGGCTGTTTACAAAGATTATTATTATTTTTAAAAATAATTTATGTAAGATTTAACATAAAAGCTAATGTTTTTCTACATGATTAAGAAATCATTCAAATTCGGAAAAATAAAGTTAAAATGGATAGAATACATAAAAGCTAATGTTTTTCTACATGATTAAGAAATCATTCAAATTCGGAAAAATAAAATTAAAATGGATAGATTCTTATTTATTTCGATTTAGTGAAATTGGTGGCATAAACTAATGTAGACAAATAAAAAAAATCATTATTAATCACGAAGTTTCACAGCAAATACTAGCAAATTCAACGAAAAGCCGAATGTTTTTAATCGTGTTTTTCTATTGTTTTGATGCAACCGAACATGAGGAGCAATGTAAAACCAAAGCTTAGCCATTCTAGACTTTCGAAGACTCATGAGTAAGTAGTAATCTTGCCGAGTGAACCAAAACAATCGATCTGCAACATCATATATATTGACGTATGAATGGAAAAGCATCAACTTCTGTGTCAACATGCTACTACCATACAGTTTGCAGACGATTGCTTGTGTATGGAAATTGGAACAAAAATTTCACAGAAAGAACTATTGTTAACCGCTGCTGCAAACTAAAAGAAAGAATTGAAGAAAGGAAAAGAAGAAGAAGAAAAAGAAAAGATTGAAGAAGCCAGCAACGAAAAAAATATAAAAAAACAATATTTAATGGAAAAAATGAAACCAAAATCCTTCTCTTTCTATTACGAATGAAGTTGTTTTGACAAAAATAAAATAGGAAGTTATATGCAACCAGGAATTAGCTTAACAAGATGTTAACAGCACAATTTCCTTCTGGAATCGTGATTATTCTTATTTCTAACGACTAAAGTAGTTTCTATACATTAAACTGGTAGGTATAAAGTCTAATTTGTCATTTATATTTGCTTATTTTTTACCTTTTATTATAATTTTATTATTTTACAGAGCGAAACGTAAGCCAGTATACAGTATAGACCATAAATACAAATCATGGACACCAAACAAAGACTGAAAATTCACATTTTTTACCAAAACATGTTTAAAAGTGTAAATAATATAACTTTATATCAAAAAATTTATAGTTATTTAATTAATTTTTCTAAGACAATTTATGAATTACATATTGTAATCAATTATTAAGTAATAAATAAAAATTCATACAAGTGATATATATGATTGTCTTTATTTAATTTTTTAGATTGAAAACATACATGAAGAGTTTAAAAAATTAGATCTTAATACAAAAACAAATCGGTTATTGGAAAAATATAAAATGAATTAAAACTTCTAAAGAAGATGAAGAAATGGAGAAACTTGACATCGATTCCTTTATAAAAATAATTTATCAATTAAAATTTATAAAAATTGTGCATTTAATTATTATTTTGATTAAGTACGATTAAAAATAAAATAGATTTCAATTTAAAGCTGTAAACAGCGCGACCGCATCACAATTCTTAGTGCTAATGATTTTCTTAAGTGTTAATAACAACCATAGACTATAAATATTTCTTTCCGCTAAATCTATATTATGAAGTAGTGCATTCTTTGCTGCCGAGATGCCGAGCATCGGAAAATTAATGATTGCTCTGGTATGAACTTTTATGAAAAATGTGAAACATCCACAATAACCCAGTCTCCTTTATTCTTTCTTTAATAAGTTCATGGACGTTTAATTATTCATTAATAAATAGAAAATTAATTCAGTGACAGTAGCCAGAAATATTCCAAAAGTGAATATTTTTATGATGTAAAATATTGTTTTTTTTCCTTTTATCTTTAAAATAAATCTCTTTTTTTCTACAAAACGGTTCATTTTAATGTTTTAATATTTTACGATGCGGTAATAGAGAGACAACATAAATTGCCACTTTTTGAATAATTGACCAAAAAACATTTTTCATAGTTTTGGTGAATCGTGTCTTGGTCGAAGAATAAACTAATCAATCACGGAAGAAACTTTAAAATATACACAAGACAATGATGTATGAAGGGGAGAAAACTCACCATTTCCTATTGATTTTCAGTTGGTTGATGGCGTTAAGAAATCTTGAGCTGACAGTTATAAAGTCTGAACGTCTCCATTTCCTTTGTTTTTTTTCTCCTCTTTAAAGAAATAAGAACTTTCAATCAATCAGATTTTTGGAAGATTTTAAGTGGATTGCAAACTTTTTTTTTTCTAATGTTAGAGTGTTTAATCGGTTAGACTTAATATCGTATTTTTTAGAAATTTTTATAAAACGTTATCGCTGATATTTGAAATTTAAATCCGACTGTATAAATAATGCAGTCTTTATGCGTAATAAAACTATAAAAACAATGATATCAGCATTTTAAAAAAATTGTTTTAATTCTTCTGTTGAATTTCTACAAAGAAAATTTTTGATTTAAGCTTTCGTGGAATGCATGCATATAAATTTACAGCATAATTCGCATTTGTGATTAATACATTATCGCCATTTGATAGTTTGTCTTCTTGACTAATCTATCGCCAAAAATAAGTTACGTCAAGCGATGTTTTAATCAATTAATGCAACTTAATCAATGTGAAAACTTATCATAACTTAATTTAATTTTCCATCTCTTCTTTTTTTAGTTAAATAATTTAAAATTTTTAATTAATTAAACGAAATTTAATATGAAGTTTTAACTGAAAATCAAATTTTTCGTTCGAAAGCCTTATTAAATAAATAAAATAAAATCGATACTGCTTAGTAAAGAAAAAATATATATCTAAAAATTAAACATTTCTTAATATTTTAGGAGAAATTTTGAGAGAAATTTCTATAGAATCTCATTAAAATTCATTTACGGTCAGGTAATTCGTGAGTTATGTGCCGGCGATCGATAGATTCAATTTTAAGTTTGATAGTAAAAAGCAATGAATACATTCGAAACGTATAAGTTATTTTGGAAAAAGTGATCAATATGATAAATTTAATCGAGCGTAAGTACCGCAGAATGCAACCATTTTTTTGTTTTACTTTTTTTTTTTAAAAATCGAAAGTAGTAGAGGTAACATTTATCAAAGACAAACGTATAAGTTATTTTGGAAAAAGTGATCAATATGATAAATTTAATCGAGCGTAAGTACTGCAGAATGCAACCATTTTTTTGTTTTACTTTTTTTTTTAAAAATCGAAAGTAGTAGAGGTAACATTTATCAAAGAAGAACCACTACAGAGGCTTTTATTTTGCGCTTATGATAATAAAAAAGAGAGAGTAAAATTGACCATTTTCGAATTACATTCTAACAGCTTCTAGCAATAAAATTTTCGACTTTGATCTATTCATCATTCGAAGTGAAAGCAGTCCAAGGTGATGTCATTCGGCCATGCGCAAGACCTATGTAATGTCTATCTAATTCGCTTTTGATCATAATTGCAAAATTGCCTCACTGCATGCTGCTAGATTAAAACTAACAAATCAATTAAATGGGGGAAAAGAGGGATAGAAACTAACTGCTTCACTTCATCATCCGACGATCGTTCAAACCAGCCTCCAACTACGACTAATGAACTAATTATGGTGATTGGAAGGGGTGGAGTTGGTCGACAGAAGTCACTTCGTCTTTATGGTTGTGGCCATACCTGGCGAAATAACTAATGATTGATATTCGCAGATAAAACTATTTCCAATAATAGTTAAAAGGCTCATTCTTTTCTGACGTATTGGAAGAGTGTTTACTCTCTTTGAAAGTTAAAAATTTTAAATAAATTATGATTATTTTAATCAGAAAGTAATATATTATCGTTTTGAAAATATTCCCTCCATATTTGAGTACAGGATAATTGCTTTGACCTTTATCCGTAATAGGCTTTTTGAATGGACAGGATATCCAAGCTATTGAACAGTATTTGTAAGGTGTTCGTTTACGATGACACTCTTTGCTTGTAGGTCAGTTGCTGGACATCTGCACAGAAGCCAAAAACGTTCTCACGCGATTACCTTCTGAAGAGCTATTAACAAATGTCAATCATTTTCTAGTAACGTTTCCGGCATCTAATCAACATTCTATCTAACATGGTCAATTGATCTTTGTTAAAAATGATTTAAAGGAAACTTATCGAGGTTAAAATCGATCCTTTTCTTAGCTTCGGGCATCTTTTAATATATAGGTAACGGGATCTAAGACTTTTCACCTAAGGATCGAATTTTTCTCTTGCAGCTATTCTTCCAGAATCTTTGTTAAGTATTCCTTTTCTTTTCGTGCTTTAAAAATATTTTCGTAATCAGTACGGTTTTAGCATAATCTGTTTTTATTTAATTAATGTATATATGGAAAGATTCATTAAGAAATTTTGGGAAAAAATGCCGTTCGCAGTTCGTTCGGAATTGAGTTGAAAGTCCGTATTTGGTACGCAGATGGAAGAGCAAAAAGTCTTTAATACTGAAGAATATTAGATTCTACCATTCGGAAATTCTCATCGAATTGTGTTAAAAAATTATTGGTAGGTGGCACTACTATAGCAGGAGGGCGATGAGATAATTAACAGGGCATACAACTATTGACAAAAGTCCTATTGTATGACATAGTAGATAATGGGAGAGGTGGAGAAAGTTTGACGGTGGGGACACAACCCGCACTCCTCACCCCCATGTAGGGTGTCTGGGGTTTCTCCCACGTGTTCTCTACTTGACAAGGAATGATGGGAAGATGGCGGCTAATTTGTCAGATACTGCGAAAACTTGTACAATCGCCAGCATTGACAGCTGACACACCATGCTAAGCCTATCGACTCTTAGGGCGTCCCTTGTCCCGGACGTCTTCACATCTGTCCTCTAACTGTCTATCTTTACCTCCAACTGAACAAACTTTTCCCTTTTAATGGGGGGTTGAGTGACAAATTTGGTGCAATTGGAGCGAAATTGGGAGCAGCCTATTTTAATCTAAGACATTTCTAAAGAATCGCAGCCAATTTTAAATGTTTAATAAGAAAAAAGAAAAATACTCCTTTGTGTTACATTCAAAAACACTTTCATATCCGGTAAATTATTCGCACTTTCAGAACTTCGGACTTATGAAACTCTTAACAGCCGTAAGTTTTCTTTCATCTATAAAGTTTACTTATGGAAAAAAGAAATCACTGATAAATAAAAATCGTATAAACGATAAGATTTAATTGATTAATTGGAGTTTTAAAGAGGCACATAAAGATTTTTTAACTTTTTTAACCCAATAAGTTAAAAAAGTTACAGTTAATTTGTTTTAATATAGATAGATAAATTTGATATTACATAACAAAAATTTGGCTTTTTGCAAGAAAAAAATTATAGATTGGAAGGTATAAAACTTTTACGATTATCTACGAGTATTTATGTAAAGTCACTATTATGATCATCTTTAATAAGTGAAAATAGCAGACCTGATAATTTTTATCACGATCAAGAATTTCGGGTAAGAAACATTCGAATTTTTACATTAATTATACTAAATTTAAATATATTTCCCTACTTAATTAATACGAAATTTAAATTTTTAAAAAAATTATTATATGAATTACGTCGTATTTTGTCATCGTAATGATTCTAATCTAATGAAAAGAAATATAAAATGATTTGTTCTTACTATTATAAATCGAAAGAAATTTTTAATTAAAATCTAAGCGTATTGTTTATAATTATTGATAATCGATTCGATATTTTGTCAATTTGGTGATAGATAAGTGGTTCATCGAAAGTCTCGATTCAGAGCAAAGTTTATACAAGGAAGTGGATGTGTACATCTAATTTTAAAGAGGTCCACACAGATCGCGGCCACTTTGGTTCCCAGGCTTTCCAATAGCTTTAGATGTCTTGACAGAGTCTTGATGGCTGCTATTGTGACCAAGCAATGTCCCATATACCAGTCGTGGGGTCGTTTTAAATGGATAATGGCGTCTGTTTACCACATTTTCCACCAGAGGGAGAAATTAACGGGTACTAGAAGAAGGAAAGAAGCCGTGACCTGTCAAAATACGAAAGACCAGATGTCAATCAATTCACCCGCAGGTAACGGGTGACAAAGCATCGAAATAGGGATGTTAGGTAACCTCGTTGGAATTTTTCCCCTTATTGTCACTTACCTGTCGAATTTACTTGAAAGTTTAAATACGCTGTCTTCATTTAATAATCACATCTTTACATGCTTCAGGATAATTCCAAACAAATATACATTTATATATAAATTCTAATTAATTTCCGAAAGATAAAGAGTAAACAACGAAAACTCTCGATGTCATTTTTTTTTATTCATTCGTGATTGGTATGGATGATTATTTTTTATATGAATTAATAAATTCTTTCAATATTAAAATTTGATATTTTATAGTTAGTTGATTTTTTCCATTTAATTTTAGTAATTTTTAAATTTTCAGAAAGATTAACATTTTAATTTAACTGATCTACATTTTTATATACCTGTTAAATATTATACAAAATCCAGAATAATATTAATTCTTTATGCTTTAGTTAAAAATTAATTTGAGAATTTATTATTTAATTTCAACTTTATCCTATTTATTTTCATTGGATTAAAATATTTTTCGAATTAGTAATAGGAAGATAAAGTCAAATTCAATGGGAAATATATGAAAAAAATATTTATTATTTTTTTATATTGTACAATTTTGAGTAAAGATGCGGATAAACGTATTCAATTCTACAGATTGCATATGGAAGAAAATAATTAAAAAATTATGTTGCATAAAATTGAATTATTATGAAAAAACGTATATTTTATTAATTAAAGTTTGAACTTTCAATTGAATTTAACTTATATAATACACCTTATTATGCTTTTATTTATATTATAGGTATCATCCTATATAAATAACTTAAGTGTTTGATATACTGTATATTTAATACATTATATTACAACAAAAAAATAATTATTATAACAGAATGAATTTTATATTAACTTCTTATAAGCTAAGCATGAATAATTTTAACACATTTAACGCTAGTTAATAATTGATGTTCAAGAATGATAATTAAGATGAAATTATATAATTACAAAACTATTATATTGCATTTTTAATTTTTTTGCTATAATATTTTTACAAATTATAAATTTTTAATTACAGTAATTCGAATTGGAATTTTTATAATTAAACTTCATTATGAATCTGTATTTAAAAATTAAAATGCACTTTTTTCAAAAAGAAATTTTAATATTCATTGATTTAATAATTTGTATTTCTTAAACTAATGATCAAGAAAAATGTATAATATTCTTTAATAAATCACATAAATTATCTTAATAAGTATAATACTAAAATTTACGTAAAGATGTTGTAGGATATATAATAAATAAAACACTTCATTCTAATAACAGTATCCTATTGACGATGAAAATTTTAGCGATGCGAATGATTTGGGCATATAACACTTTCTTAAGATTTCAATCCTAGAATAATTTAACTTTTTAAACGAAAAAAATTAAAAAATATTATTTTTGTTAATTTATTATCTATTGTAGTTCTGTTCAATAAGGTTGCTATATTTGGAGATTTTTATACCGCCAAATCTCCACGAAAACTTTGAGGCAGAATCCACTTAAATGCAATAGCGGGCTGGCTGGGAGAAAGGATCAAGACAAGGATCAAGGATCTTGCCCGAGTTCCCATGAAAAAATGGGAAAATAGATTTGGAATTCGATCCCGAATCCTTCAGATGGAAAACTCTATTCCAGAATGGTCAATGCGTTTTCAATAGCGGGGCACATAAAAATATTTAGATCGTCACAAGCCAGATACGTATTAATAACATTTTTTTAATATATCATATTCTTCATCTGCTTCAGGTTCATCCCAAGAAAACAGTATACTTTATTTCGAAACTGCATTTTGCAGATATCTAAATTCTTTTAGAAATTGCAATGTATTACAGGAACTATTCAGTATAAAATAATCTAAGCATCTATACCACTTATATAATAAATCTGAAAATGAAAATAAAACTAATGATGATTTTTTTATAATTTATTGATAAAATACTGAAGAGCCACTTAAAAAGTAACCACAGCAAGATCTGCCTTCCAGTCACGGGTTGTCCATTGCTGCTTTATCAATAGGAATTATATTTCATCCACTGTTCAGACAGCAAAAAAAAAAAAAAAGATGATAAGATTTAATTTAATGAAATTAATTTTGTTCGATATTATTAAATTTTAACTATCACTTGGTGGATGGTTCCTAAACTAAACATGACATTATCCTATCAACTTGGAATCTATGGTTTACAATCAATAATGAATTAAGTTTGGATCTTTTAGCAGGCTATGCTTTTGCCACATTGCTGCTTTATCAATAGGAATTATATTTCATCCACTGTTCAGACAGCAAAAAAAAAAAGATAATAAGATTTAATTTAATGAAATTAATTTTGTTCGATATTATTAAATTTTAACTATCACTTGGTGGATGGTTCCTAAACTAAACATGACATTATCCTATCAACTTGGAATCTATGGTTTACAATCAATAATGAATTAAGTTTGGATCTTTTAGCAGGCTATGCTTTTGCCACAAGATATTCTGGTAATTATTGCTAATTACGCATTACATTTTATTAAAATTAATTGCTGTAATTATATTATAAGAACAACTTCTGAATCAATCTTTTAATGCACCAAATTGTACCGATTTACAGATTATCCGAAAGGCCACGAAATTCAAAATTATGTTATTCTGCAATTTAATTTATTGACTTTTAATTGATATAACAATTCTATTAACATTCAATTACAAATATTTAAATTCCTAATAATTATGTTTAGCAATTTAATAACGTTCGTGTTAATCATAATAAAGAGAAAAATTTAATAGTATTGATAATAATAGCATTAAACAGAAAATTTTAAACCATGTCTCAATTTATATTATTACTTTAAATTCGATTTTTCTTGAGGTCAAACAACGTATTATATAACAAAAGCATTAAATTAATTTTTTTTTCTGTTAAGTCTAGCTCAATTTTCTGCAATATATGTCTGACCTATTTAAAAATTTGTATTCCCTGGCGAAATCCTTAGGAAATGAATACCAATTATGGCATATGAAAAATAATTTAATGAATTATATAAATAAAAACATGTAAAGAGAGAAATATTCCCTAGAGAAGTAATTAGAAATGTTTCTAAGGTGATCTACTGAATCACCTTTAATTAAAGTGATGCATTTGTGCGTTCTGTTTCAATTAAAAGTATATAGGGACATATAAAGTACATAAGGATATATGTACTTAGGATATCATGTAGCCTATATGTATGTCCTTGTATTATTTATAAGAATTATATAAAATTATAAGGAAATATAATGACGATAAACAGGATATTTCTAAAAGCGGTTTCTTATAACAGAAAAACATTTAAAAATAGTACATATGCCCACGTTAAATTTTTGAAAATGATAATTAAATTATTTTATAAAGAAGCACTGATTTAACAGTTTGGTGTATTTAAAATGATTTCTTTACATAAATAACAATTTTTAATCTCATTTTTCTGGCACAAAATTTAAATTTTAGGACATTTTCTTTAAAGTTATTAAGATTTTCGTCAAATCGATTTTGTTGTTTTAGACTATGCACTCCGTTTCCAAAGCTGTTTTATAAATTACGTATTACATTGAAAACGAACTGTAACATTTATTTTTTACACGTTCTTATTTCTACTATTTACTTATCCTAGATACTTTAAATAAAATATACAATGTTTTTAAATTCCTCCTATTTTTTAAAATGCCCAGAGTTTTTCAGTTTTATAATAAAAAATTGTTAAAAGTATTTATTAATTTATATATTGAATGTTTGTAACAAAAATTTTTTAAAACTAATATATTAATTAAAATAAAAAGTTCTATTTTATTGAGATTTTTTTTTCTCTTTGACATATTCTAAAGAATAACCTAACTTGTAAGTAAATTTATATATTGAATGTTTGTAACAAAAATTTTTTAAAACTAATATATTAATTAAAAGATTCTATTTTATTGAGATTTTTTTTCTCTTTGACATATTCTAAAGAATAACCTAACTTGTAAATAATACTAGCGCCATCTTTTGATAACGGTTATTATTAAAATAGCAAAAATTAAAAATGAAATGAAGGATATTCATAAAAAAATTTATGAATATCCTTCTATTTTTTTAATGTAGATTTTGTTCATCGAATTATAAATTTCATAAAAATTAAAAGTACTTTAGTGAAATTAGAAAAACTAAGCAAGAATAAAGTTCTTATACTACCTTCCAATTTAGCTTAATTCTAATTATTTTAGTGCCTATAGGAACACAAAAATATAAATATTTCTTTTAACATCCTTATATTGAATATAATAAATATAAATAAAAACTTATATATGCATTTATAATATAAGCTTAAGAATATTATATAAAATATTACACAATTAACATTACACAAAATACATTTATAATGTAGGACATTAATGAATATGGACATTTGCATCAAATTGATTGTTGTTATAATATTTTAAAATGTTTTTTATAGGATTCTAATATATAAAAGGACCAGCAGTTCCAGTTTATATAGATAATTGTATTGAAAAAATCATTCAGAGATTTCTCATTTAGTCCATTTTTTGTGGAATTTATTCTAATGAATTCAAATAACAAGTTTTATGTAGTAAAACTTTGAATTCAGAAATGGCTATGCAGAATTATTCAAATGCATAGCGAGTGTCATAAATTTTACCATTATTGGGATAGCGATATGCACATGAATTCAGCTTTTTCTTCAATATGAAAAATGCATGATACTCGAAAACAAAATTTTCAAGCAAATTGATGTTTTCAGATTAGGGTAACAATTTTTGACTTCAATGTGTTCAAATATAAATAGATTACACTTGGTCGTCGACTTACGACCGACTTCCGTTCTGACTAACAGGTCGTAAGTCGATCTAGCCATATGTCGGCCATATATTTATTATTAATATTCACGTGCAACAAATGCTTGAAAGCAACTGAATGTATGTGAGAGAGAGAAAGGACATTGTCAGCATGTGTGAGAGGCCTTGTTGCCAGATGCTTCCATAGTTATTGTACATGGCAATTGTCTGATTTATTATTAATTTATTTATAATTTATTTTTTTTGTGGTCGTAAGTGTAGACGGTCGTTAGTCCCATAGGTTGTAAGTCAAAGACCAAGTATATAAACTGTGTACATTACAAAGTGATTCAACATCTCCTTTATCATCAATAATGGCAGGGCCGTATTTATACTTTTGGAGGCCCTAGGCGCAACATCATTATGAGGCCCCAAAAAAACAAGTCTATTTCAGTTAATCAAATTCATACTTTTTTAAAAGTTTATTGAATATAAAAGTCCACATTTCTATAACTGATTTTAATAAAATAAAAATAACACAACATTAACATATATATATTTGTATTAAATAATTATAAAAATAAATCCGTTCAAATTTATATTAAAAAAATTAATAATTAAAAATTTTTTGGCTTGGGTTTCAGCAAAGATATCTATAGTGTGATCATAATTAATCGAATCCTTTACTTCTGATTCGATACATAATAACAACAGATCACTTCTTTTATTTTGATGCAAGTTGTTTCTTAAATAATTTCTTATTCGTTTCAACACTGAAAATGAGCGTTCATCACTCGCATTTGAAATAGGCATAGTCAAAATATTTTTAAAATGTTTCTACGTTCGGAAAAGTAGACCTTAACCCATCATTTATAAATTTATACTTATTTTAATTGAAAAGTTTTCTTCCTTTATCATTATCAAAAATTGTTTAACTTCATCAATAAATTTTTATGAATCAATATCAGTCCCATAAGTTTGTCAAATTTTATTAATGCTAGTCCTGTACTTATCTTGATTTATATTCTTCTTCTTCTTCAAAAAAATGTCAAACTTATTTAATATATCTAAATAGCTTTTTGTTGTTTCATTAATTTCCAAAACAAACTTATCACAAATGACATTAAAAATATTAGTAATGAAATTTTCTTTCCCACGAAATATAATCTCATCGTTAGATTGTGAAACTTCGTCATACATTTTTTTTGTTTTTTCACTCTTTTCTTCTCATCTTTAAATTTTGTTTCATCTGTTAATAAATTCGCTTCTTCATTTAAAGCGACAAAACTATTTCTTATATCTAAAATAAAACCAACTAAAGACTATAACAAATTATTAGATAACAGTAAATCCGTATCGGGATTTTATAGAGATTTACTAATAGCATTTATTCGTTGTAAAATTTTGTCCCCCACAACTGTTAATATTGCTGTTTCTAAATTGTCAAAATGTTCAGCTAATGATGAGCTCTCTAATTTATAAATAGGTTTTTCATGAGGAAAAATGAATAGCTCAAATAATGCTTCTTTAATTTGTTTATATTCACGTTTCAAAGCCAGTATAATGTCAGCTCTTGCAGACCATCTTGTTTCATTTACAAGTTAGAACAGAAAACTAAGGAATAATGATAAATTAAAAAAAATTCCACAATTCTATTTTTATTCTCATTCTTCTACGGTTGTGAGAAAATGTAGATATAGGGTCCAATAGGGAACAAAACATCTATTACCCCATAATTTTTTTGCCTTGTATGTGATACGCTCACGTACACGAATTTATGCAATACTACAGTTCCTGTAAGTTTTATATTCTAAAGAAAGAACAGTACAGAGTGGTACCTTGGTTAATGACAGTAATCTGTTCTAGGATTACCTATCCAAGGCGCGATTCCCCATAGGATTTAAATGAAAATTGATTAATTAGTTCCCGCTCCTTTCCACCACCATAGTAAGTATTAAAAATGAAGAGTATGATCTCAAAACACATTCAGTCCATTTTTTGTTAATTTTCGTCAGAAGCAAAATATTGAATTGAGAAAATATTTCATATGTGAATGATTATCTACTACCAGATAGCTCTTTCTAATTCATATACATGCACTTCTCAGTAGAATCTTGAAATCAGTCATCATTAGTTTTTAAATATAATGGTGTTAATGGAAACTCGCTAAGTCCAAGGACTGAACTTGTTTTCAATTACACTCATTCTTCATTAGAGGAAAAACTAAATCTATTTTGATTTAAGTATTAAAATACAGTCGATTCTCGGTATTCGCGGATTCCCTATTCACGTTTTCAACTATTCCTAAAAATTTATTTGTAACCACAAATTCGATTTTCGCGGCACTTTCGCGCTTATTCGCGGATTATCGCTGAGCGGCGAAATATTTCCTTGTAACCACAAATTCGATTTTCGCGGCACTTTCGCGCTTATTCGCGGATTATCGCTGAGCAGCGAAATATTTCCTATAGGCACAATGGTTCAGTATTAGCGAAGAATTTACAGAACGTAACTACCGCGAATAACAAGAATCGACTGTAGTGAAAAGTAAATGTTTGAACTTCCCCAGTACAATGTACTCATGGGGAAGTTCGAACATTACTTTAATTACTTCATGGGAAAGTTCTGAGGCCTTCTCCATGAGTACATTATACTAATGGGAAAGGCCCCGGAATATGTATTTAATCATTTCAAATTAAAAACTACCTAAAATTCAGAAAAATAACTTTCCTTTTAATAATAGATAAAAAAGTCCCCTGAAATTTAAACTTTTAATGTTACGATTTCATTTCAAGTACTTCTAACATGAAAATTAATAATCAATATAACAATTTTACCTTTAATAAACACGACAATATTGAACTTCTAAAAATCTTTTTTTAGAAGTTCAATATTGCTCAATAGAATTTTTGTGGATGTAAAATTTATTTTTGAACCTAGTTTGAAAGATCTTACGTGCTATTTATATTTTGCTTTGTGCTATCATTAAAAATGCTGTTCAGGTTTTGCCATTAATCCTTAACATCATCTATAAAAACTGAATAAAAATAAACGCAGACATAAGTAAGAATATATTCGTATTGCTGAAAAAATATTTATTTCATTTTTAAGCAAAAAAAAAAAGCATGCACGCATACAATCCTTATTTTTATGTTATAAACTATTAGCAAATTTATGGTTCAAATTTTTTAAAGAGCAATGAAGACCATTATATATTATATTTGAAATAATCTGATCTTTATGTTTTAAAGGAATCATTTTAATTCGAAGTTATATACACTGAGATGTTTATTTCATAGGTACTGTACAGTAAAATATTAAGTATACACCAATGGCGGCTAGTGGATCTAAAAAGTGGTAGAGCTAGGTTAAAAAAATACAATAAAAATTCAGATTAATAATAGAAAATCAGGATTTTAAAATGATTAATAAAATAACAAATATACATATTTTCGCGTGGTTTATTTATTTGTTTATACAAGTTTACGATGTTAATCAGCAAAACTATGAAGAATACTATATATTAAATATCCATTCATTATTTTCAGAACAAGAAAACTTATAATTGACCAATTAGTCGACTATCTTTGCTTGCATATAGTCAACAAGCCCCAGTTCGGCTTTTTGCAACTCTTAGAACACTGATAAAAAAATAGAGATGTAATCAGTATATAAAAAACCATTTAACTTAACACACTTTTACGTGACACATATTGATGTGCAATACTTAAAAACGAATAGTCGACCATAACAAAAGAAAACTGCGACCAAAAATTTATTACTCATCATGGATTTCTTGAATTTTTACATTCCAATTTGAACAAGGTGACAATATCTGTCGTGACGTCCGGCTGTACTAGTTCACGGGAGTAGAGCACCATTAACATCGACAAACTAATATCATCTATTGTGAGATAAGGTAGTTATGGGACATTTGTCAACAAACCTCATTGATCAACAATCCCAGTCTACTCTATAATATACAGTGGGTGATCGGTTAACGAACAGTTCGAATAACGAACACTTTCGCGAAAGATTTTTATGTTCGGTTAACGAACAGTCCGCGGGTCCCACAGAATAAACTGTGGGACCCGCGGACTGACGGAATGACAAGTCGGCCGAATGGCCGCCTGGTAAAGCTGTGGCATATCATCTTGGAGTTCCGGATCCGTCCTCAATTTTTCAGGAGGGGAGGGTCCGGGCCCGACCTGTTGAACCTCATCCTTCAACCATCCGGTTGACCCATCATGGGTGTTGGACAGCCTGTGGTGAATTCTATAAGTGGCCGCCGTCAGATAAAAGTATCTCATGAGCTATGACTATCCTTAACTATCCTAACTGAATGACAGGCTTACGTCTTGCGCGTTCGTCGATTTATGGGTAAGAATGGGAGAACAGTAGTTTTTCCTGATTAAAATGAACTCGGAGACAACTTAAAACAAACCAAAGATTTAGTAAAGAAGACAAACAAGAGATTTTACAATATTTTGGTGTTAGAATGGCACCCGTACCAGGTTGAGGTCAATATGCTTAGGGATCTCTACAACAATCAGTTTCAAAACTGGTGTTAGAATGGCACCCATACCAGGTTGAGGTCAATATGCTTAGGGATATCTACAACAATCAGTTTCAAAACATTCTGAAAAAATGAGAAAGGCAATCGACATTGGACAGATTTTTTAACAGAAAATAAACATAATAGATGAAAATGCAAGACTATGGATGTATATATTATTGTTATTACATATAAATAAACATCGACATTGGACAGATTTTTTAACGGAAAATAAACATAATAGATGAAAATGCAAGACTATGGATGTACATATTATTGTTATTACATATAAATAAACAAAGTAAGAAATTATATAATTTTTTATTTATTTATTTTTGAGGTCTCTAGAACGAATTACTCAAATTCTCATAAAAACTTATGGTAAATCGATGATCAGTTAACGAACAATTCGGATAACGAACACTATCTTGGAACGGATTATGTTCGTTAACCGATCGCTCACTGTAGTTAAAAATATGATCTTCATACATTCTTACATAAATAATCAATTTTTGATTAAGGTAGAGTGGGGTAAGTGCAGTGCGGTTTTTGCAAAGTTGGACTTTAAACGCAGGGATTTTAACCGATCGTATAAATATTTGACAGGGTCGTTAACAATGACATTCCACAGCTATTACAGTATAATTCATCTTTGAAAATTTTAAATTTGCGACAAAATCGTACAAAATGTTAGCTACCCTACACTTACGCAAAACGGGATAAGAGCATACCTACAAGTTAAAAAAACTTTGAAGTTTACTTACGCACGCTAATTGGCAAGAACAGAATTATGAACAAATCTGCTATAAAATGCTTTTTACCGCATTAAGATAGGTTGTTTCATTTTAGAATTATCCTTTGTTAAAGAAACAAGGATTGAACTCTAAAATGTGAGAGGCGGTATAGTAAAATAAAAATATAAAGTGATATAAGTACACAATGTGATAGGAGGTATAGTGAAATAAAACAAATATATAAAGTGATATAAGCACACAAGTTATTTTAGTAACAACTTGTGTACTTATATCACTTTATATTTTTGTTTTATTTCGCTATTTCTTCTGTCTTATATCACTTTATATTTTTGTTTTATTTCGCTATATCTTCTGTCACATTATTTCCTCTATATCACTTTTTATTTTTTTCAAAGTAAAAAAGCACACATTTTGTTATTTAATATGATAAAATGTTTTTTATCAAATAAAAAATGGTTTATATAAAAATTTAAATTGATATCTTTGCATTTATCAATCGTCATCTCGACAATGTTCACATTCCGTTCATTTCTTTTGAATAATCGCCCCCTATTGGTTTTTCTGACGTAGCTGCGACTCATGTTATATGCTAGAAAAAGAAGTTAATAAACAAATTAAATTGTAAAACACGAAACAATAAAATTGAACGTGTTACGAGGCCAGAGCAGCCTAATACGCGATTACTATGCTAGAAAAAGAAGTTAATAAACAAATTAAATTGTAAAACACGAAACAATAAAATTGAATGTGTTACGAGGCCAGAGCAGCCTAATACGCGATTACCCCAAAGTGGTGATCTACACTTGCCCCAGGTAACAATATTTAAGGTGCAAGAGGGTACCAGGGTTTTTCTCAATAAATTTTGAAATGCCAAAAAATATTGTTTATTTAATATAAACTTTAATCAATATTTTTCATACTTACCAAACAAAAAAAAAAATATCTCCTAATATGAAGTTATCTTAACCCTTTAATGTCCAAATTATCTGTTTTCAGTAAAACAAACTTTTAATAAGAAAATCACATTTAATAAACACAATTTATTTTCAAAAATTTTTTGCTTGGTACATAGAAAGTAAATAATCTAAGTGTTTCTTATTTGATACCGTGGGATGTAAAGGGTTAAGAATTATTGCACTTTTAAGATACTGTCAAAGGTGTGTGTGCTGTTCGGACGCGACGTGTTTGTAAAGGTCGATGTAAATACTGGAAACGCATCATTCATCGTGCGTTATGTATGTCGATAGATCGATACTAACTTGTAGTAGATTACTACAATGTCAAATAGCGAAATTTCGCTTATCTTATAAAAAAATAAAAATTTTGCTATCAAATAGCAAAATTTCGCTTATGTTAAAAAAGCCCTACAATGCATTTCCCCCAACTACGCCCTTACCCCACTCTGCCTTATTTTGTTTCATATATCGTTTCGCAAAAAACCGAAAAGGTTATGTTCAAACTTTAAATATTTATATACAGTAAGACCCCGTTTAACGTGGAGGATACGTTCCAACAAAATCAAACGCTAAATGAAACAGCGTTAAACGAGATCATCTTTACACATAAATAATGGAGATAGGTGAAATAGGACAGTGAATTAAAAAAATATACTTATTACTTTTTGTTTTATTTTGTAAGATTTATTATTATTATTATTATTATTATTGCTGTTGTATTTTATAGACATTTTTTATTGCTAATATCGATTTGTATTCATAAATTATTCCTGAAAATCAAGAATATTCGAATAAATAATTTATGTTTGTGATGAGAAAGATTCTTCCTGATTTGATACTTTTTGAATTTTTTCGTTATTTAAGAAGTTATCTAACGTCGTTTGATTTTTCCTCTTTCGTTCAGCAAGCAATTGTCTTCATCTTGCCTTTGAACTTCTATTAAAATTTGGATCAGTTTGTATAAACTAATCCATAATTTCCGTAATAGTGCTAAACTTGTTTTGAGAAAATCCGTAGCAAGTTCCTTTTGCTCTTCATTTTCAGAAACGCAAACTTCTTGTCTTCGTGCGATTTCGGATTTATGCGAGTATAACGGTTTGAAAAGCTGCGCTAAAGTGAATCAAAACAAAAAATATTGAATTCGTAAAAAACCGTGTTACATCGAAACAGCTTTAAGCAGAGTCTTACTGTATTTGAGTCAAAATATTTTCTTATGGTAAGTATTATGATCAGAATAATCATCAACTACGATAATAATGCAAAAAAATAAAATAAACATATCGTTAATAAGAGATAGCTTTAATATAATTCGGAATTCTCTCCTCCCACATATTAGATTTGTAATTGTTTAACAAATAATAAGTGGCATAAACCATTTTATAATTGGATTTTATAATTTATTAATTGTTTAACAATTAATAAGTGGCATAAACCATTTTATAATTTATTAATTGTTTAACAAATAATAAGTGGCATAAACCATTTTGTTTGGATTGAGAAAGATGAATTTAATAAATTAAATTCATCTTTCTCAATCCAAACAAAGGTTAAGGTAAATGAAATAATTTATTCGAAAACAAAATATGGCAAAAAAATATGAAATGCAACTTTACGAAAAGAAGAAAGCTTCATAATTACTTTGGCCATCTTGAAATGGTTTATCGTCAGCTATAAAGATACAAGTCTTGTCACTCTTTCTAGGAAATAAAAAGGAATTAACATTTTATGCGGCTGACTCTCTAATTTCCTTTTTTGATTGAAAACATTCATTTGCATTTATCGATAAAACTAAATCACGAGCCAAATTCAAGTTCTCGACATAAACAGGGCCCCCGTTACCATATAGGCGAACCTAGGCAACCGCCTATGGCGCAAAACTTCAAGCTATGCTTTAAACTTTACTAAAATATCAAAATTAAATAGTGATGTATGATTTAGGTATCGATTCTTTTTTCTTATCCCTCACACATCACACTATTTTTCTCAAAGTTAAAACTTATTAAAACATACTTGCGCTCAGCAATGTCCCAAAACAGATTAACAGATTTAGCAACAATTTCAATCGAACACGAGCTAGTTTCTACACTAGATTTAAAGGAACTGGAAAAAATTTTCAAAATTGAAGGCAAGAAAAAATAAAATTTGATTTTTATATATTATACAAATTGTATATTACTTTGTATATTAATAATAAAGCATGCCAAAATAATTTTTATTTTTTAAATTTAAAATTTCATTTTAAAAATATCCAACTTGTGAAATAATTGGCGCACTTGTAAACTTTGCCTAGGACGCAGAATAATCTGGTGCCGGCCCTGGATATAAATCTCTTTTCACTTAGAGTTACGTTTTCCTTCATCATCAATATGTTCCGCTTCATTTCATCCAAAGCATTATATTGCATCATGCCGGAATTATTTTCAAAATTATAATCTAGCAAAGATTTATCTTCCATAATACTGCCATTAACTTGTCTCTTATCGTTATCATTATTCTGAAAATTCAGAGGCATCTTAAAGTTATTTGTTGCTTTTTGTTTTCTTCTTATAAGTATTAGAAGGCCGAAATATCCATATATTTTATAGAAAGCCTTCCAACATAATGTATGTTGCTTGCAGATACAACTTTCTCCGAAAATATTTTCCTTTTCGAGTGCAATTTCTTTTTTAATCGCATTTTCATCAACGTTTTCAGTGACACAATTGGAAGCATTATTAAGATCATCACTGCCAGGGATTCTATATTTTGTAGAATCTAATTCAATCTTATTTTCAAATTCAAATAAATTCTTGATGAATTTATTATCTTCCGCAGGAAAAAAATTCAAAACAATTTTTTCCTGCGGAAGATGATAAATTTTTTTTTATCACACGAATAGATGCACCTTCTGCAGGAAAAAAATTCAAAACAATTTTTTCCTGCGGAAGATGATAAATTTTTTTTTTATCACACGAATGAGATCGGGAGATCGAGAAGGCTCTCAACAACGAATAATAATATAATCTGTATTTGTTAATAAAAATATCAAATACATAGTTTGTGTACAAAAGTTTATTTATTAATTACATTCCTTTTTAATGTTATCTGAAAAATATATAAAAAATTATCTTTCGTAATGTTTAAAAAAGTTAAATTTCTATAATTTTATGTTTTTAAAACTTTTGCTAATAAAATATTAAATATTTTATTAGTCATATTAAATATTAATAAAGATTTATTAAATAAAAATAGTGATCATTTTTATTTTTTCTATCGGAAGTTTTGTATCCGATTATATTTTTAGACTATTACTAATAAAATATTAAATATTTTATTAGTCATATTAAATATTAATAAAGATTTTTTAATTAAAAATAGTGATCATTTTTATTTTTTCTATCGGAAGTTATATTTTTAGACTATTAAAAAAACATGGAAAATACAATTATACAGCTATGAAACAGCCGATTTAATATGGCATTGTGACATCACCATTGTTATTTATTGCGACAATCCCATTGTTACACTATTCCGACTTTACCGATTGTTTCTTTATAATCATGTCACCCTTTGTGGCATTGTAACTTTTATTCACTCTACAATTATACAGCTATGAAACAGCCGATTTAATATGGCATTGTGACATCACCATTGTTACACTATTCCGACTTTACCGATTGTTTGTTTATAATCATGTCACCCTTTGTGGCATTGTAACTTTTATTCACTCCACAGTTAGTTACGAATTTTAATAATATTCCATTGTTTAGCCTTCTCTCACAATTTCAGATATTTCCGTCCATAATTTCAGTAATCATATTTCACTTTCATCATATTTGGTGTTGGAATCTTTACCATACATTTGGATGCAATTTCTAAATTTCTAGGTCATGTTCATTTTAGTTTATGTGGATTTAATGCATTTGACAGTTAGATTTAAATTTTCATTTTATGATTTCAATTTCGATTTTTATTAAACTTAATTTTTTACAATTACAATACAAATAGATCATGTTCATTTTAGTTTATGTGGATTTAATGCATTTGACAGTTAGATTTAAATTGTCATTTTATGATTTCAATTTCGATTTTTATTAAAACTTAATTTTTTACAATTACAATACAGATAAATTGTGCTAAAATATGGTCAACGTTGAAGAGAATAAACTAAAATGTCTAGAAGAATTAAAAAATAATAATTTCAGATATAGCAAGAAAATGTTTTTTAATGTGTATGTAGACAACTAAAAATTCGATAAAAATCAACAAACGTGATGAGTATTGAATGATTTAATTATCAATGGAAAATGTGAAAACTTTATATATATATTCATTAATTCAAATGGTGCTGATAAAACAAATATTGTCCGGTTGTTAATCTGCCTAACTATTTTCAAACAAATTTTACCGAGGCTGCATTCAAACTAGAAAAAAATTGATTAATTTATTATCGAAATATTTAAATGTTTCATATCTAACGAAATTCAACTCAACTACAAATGCCTAAATTTCCAAGGTGACATGAGAAAAACTCAAATTTTATCAATTTTAAGTATGATTTGATAGTTGATATAGTTGAACGAAAGATTTAGAGGCCGTACTCAAAGGTTTAGCCCATCGAAGAATGAAGAAGGAAATGATAAGGATAAAGGAAAGCTTAGAAATAATTAAAGGTTTCTGCCAGAAGAAAGTGTACCACTAGAAGAAAGAAGGCTAGAAATAATTAAAGGTTTCTGCCAGAAGAAAGTGTGGCAGACCACTAGAGGAAAGAAGGCAAAGAAGGCTAGAAACAACCAACAGTTTATTGAATTTTTCATAATACAATAAAATATAGAATAAATGTTTGACAATTAATAACAATATAGTTAAGTTAAATAAATCTAAGATTAACAATAAATAAAAACAATAGATTAACAATAAATAATAATAATAGTATTAAGTAACATAAATAGAAAATTAACAATAAATAAATTAATGTAGAATAAATTAATAATTAAATAAATTAAGAATAACTAAACTAACGAAAACATGGACATAGTATGATTTGATATTCCATAGAATATTATAAATATTCAGATGTCAGTGTTTTATTTTACACAGAATTAATTATCGTTATTTTGTCAACAGATGACGCCACTTTCCATTCAGGAAGAACACTAAGTGGCGGGGCGAAACAAGCCCTTCCACAGGCTGCCCACCCCCTGCGGAGGAGTCAGCCGGATTGTAATGGACGGGGATCAACGGGCCGGGGCAGGACTCGATGATAAATATTTTCAAGGAGTGGGACTCGAGACTCGAACCCGGTCCTCCAGAGTGGAAAGCCGAAGCGTTTCCACTCGGCCAATCCGGCCGACTATTAATTATCATTTAAAGTATGGAGGATAATTCGGGTCAGTTGTAGAATGTCTTCCCTTACTTAAAAATCTCTGATTTATTAAATAAAGAAATAAATAGAGAAACGAATTTGAAGGGGAGAGCATCACCTATAAAGGAGAACAATTAAAGTATAAATATACTTATCATATGTATAATGAACTAACTCCACCGTCCCGCAGAATGAGGAAACGCGATCGCTTCTCTTCAAAACAATAAATGATGAAAGCAAACTTGTACTTCTCCAGCATCAGAGCAGATTGCAGCTTTCGAGTCCCGCAATCTGCTCTGGGACTCGAGAGAGTGGAGAAAGTCCCACTCTTTCGAGTCCCAGCGTTGGTGTTTGGATCTGTATGTGACAGCAAGTTTTGGAAGTGGTGTGCGAAAATAAATAAATAATTAAAAACAGGTAGATAGAGCTGGAATGGATGCAACTTAGCATCAGAAAGGAAAATAACCTTGAGAATCGACACGTGTTTAAGAGGAAAAAGTATCAACGAAACCAGGATTGAGATTGTCCCGATTTATACTGTAAAACGAAGAATTTCTTAAGAAATCACAAGGTATTTATCCTCCCACATTAAATATTATCGGGCACATTGAACTGTAAAGAAATCTCTCTCGATTAAAGGAAGTTATTGATTATTAAACAGTGGTTTCTGTGCCACTGGTGTCAGAAGGTCTCATTGCCCGTCCTTATCCATCGGGCCACATACCGCGAGTAGGCCAAAATCCTGTATAAATATATCCATAGGTCCCACAAAAGAGGTACATTTATTGAGAGCAATGAATACAATTGCTTAAATTTAAACTTTCTGTTTTTTTATTTAAATTTTTCTATATTTATTTCTATTCAATAAATTTGCAGCTTCTAAGCTGCAAACTTACTGAATAAAAATTTAAAAAAATCGTACTTTTCAACCTATCGAAATTCTTATAAAAACATAACAAATGAAATTTGTGTAGAAAATTGTGTTATTCAATTATCTGATCAGTCTGAGTAAGGAAAGACCGAAAAATGTAAATCTTAACAGAAACCATATTTTGTTAAATGTATCAGAGGGACCGCGAAATATTTTACAAAATAAACTGACCGATGTCTAAGATATTGGGAAACTTTGCAATAGAGTATTCAATTGGCAAAAACAATGAAAGAATGCTAAAAAGGAAGTATTTCTAGAAAGGAGAAAACAAATTTTTATAATCAGGTTTTTTGTTTGTATTAAATCGAAAAGTTAAGCTAGAATTTGAGAAAATTAATGCTGGTCAATGCTTCTTACATAGGATTTATTATTTATTTCTTTTTTGTTGTTTTATTTTGCATCCAACCGAAGATCACTTTAATGGCATTACAATGCCTACAATGTCCCTCCCACCTCCACTATGGAGTTTTCCGTCAAGTGCAGAATAGAAATAAAGAAACCGAACCCACACCACTCAAGAAAAAATAATTTGGGCTTTGAAAAAATTTGGCATTGGAATCGAACTCGGATCCATAAGGCTATCTGGCCGACATATTGGAATAATTGCAAAAGAATTATTTTTTCTATGGCTTCAGCAAAAGCTTACAATGACGCAGCTGTAAATGTGCACCAATGAAGCTAAGAAGAGCCACACGGAGGCGGATACGGACGGGCGTGACAATTTCTTGCAGCCCAGCCGCCTTGCAAGCCGTTTATACTGGTTTCTGTTAACTTAGATAGCGTGCACTTAACGAACTACGCCATTGTAAACTAATACAGAATATGGGCGAAATGTTTTTTATATTTAACATCAGAATTTCTATGATTTGGCACGCATTTTCCACTTTTAGAAATTTTAATAAAATGTTGCATCAACGTGTAAAGATTTGTAAGAGAGGATGACTTCTCTCCGATTTTATAGATATAAATTTGCAAACCATGCTAATTTTATTAATACTAGACGGCACGCCATAATCTAATCAAGTAATTGTTTAACTAATAATGCTCGCATTAATTGTTGCGGCGTTGTTTAACGTCATCTTCAAATTTAATTTTTAAATTAGATTAAACTTGATTTTCCTTAAATTAAATAACTGAAAATTCAGAACTTATAAAACTCATTTATCTAAAGCTGTGGTTCGATATTCCATGAACTACACTAACTAAACTTTCACGGTTTTCTTGGTTGATTTCTATAATCTTTTGTATAAAATATAATTATTATATATTTTTATATTTATTCTTAGAATAATACAGTACATGAATAATGTAAAGCATATTGCGCATTATCATTAAAAACAATTTTTTTTTTATTGCATTATATATGCTATTTAACATAATAATTATTTATTAAAACATTCATTGTTCATTGTTATCCATAATCATACAAGTTTCGGAAGAATGAAAAGCATTGTATAATGCTGAAATCCCATCAGTAAGTATAATTTTCGGAAATGAATTCTAGTAATAAATTATTTTTACTCAGATTTCTAAAAGATATATTTCTGGTTATGCATAGAATATCCTAATTATTCAAATTTCTCAACATTAAAATATTCGAATAAATAAATTTTGGAGATTAATTTATTTTTATAATTTTAATAATAATAATAATGTTTATTAAACAATTATGGAGGGTTCCCTGTAGATTAGGGGCTGCAAAAATTATATTTAAGAGAAATATAAAACAGAATAAAAGACAGAAATTACATAAAAGTAAATAATATGAGAAAGTATAGATGAACATATAACAAGCTAAACACATCTTTAATAGAGGTAAATATGTTATATATATATAATTTATACATAAAAATATTATCAATCTATGCTTAAAAAATAATTTATACAGTGAAACCTGTTAAAATGACCACCTTGACACAGTGATCACTTGGCTAAAGGGACCTAATTTCAAAAGCTGGTTTGTTTCCCATAGGATGTAATGCTATTTTTGTTCTGTATAGTGACCACCTGTCTAATGTGTTTATTGACCATTCACATAGTGAGCTTTAAGAAATTTTAATCTGCTAAAGTGACCAAGAAGATTAATTTCATGGAAAAATTACTATATTTTCCTTAGAATTTTTCCGTTAGATAAAATTTTAAGGATTAGTTTTCCATTAGAATTTTTCTGTTATGATAAAATAGACTGTTAAACTGGAATATTAAAAAGTAAATATTATAATACTACTATATATATATTTTTTTATACAGTATTTTAATTTAGGTTTATGTTAAATGCAGATATACAGGTTAATATTAATTGTAGTACAGTATATGCTTGCTATAAAACTGTTCATCAGAAGGTGATATATGTTATATGTCGTCATTATTGCTTTACTACATGTTGACGATTTTAATTAATATAAATTTGCAGTTTGGCTTACTCTGTTCAAAGTTCATTCACTGCAATGAAAAAAAAAAGCCTCCTATTCAGTCAAAACCCAAAATGCTCAGTTACATCAAAATTGGAACTGATTAATTTCTTGGAACACAGTATACAAATAATAACTGCTGAGAAGTTTTGAGTCAGCAAGACATGTCCACAGCATTAATAAGTGAAAAGCTTCGTACCTCGAGTGCTATGAAGTGCAAAATGAAAATGGGAGTTTATTTTAACATGCAATTTTCATAAATATGTGTAATTTTTCTTTTTAGCACTCAGTATGCAATAACAAACTGTAGGAGCTTTTATTTTCAATTTTTTTTTATGATGAAAAGTGATGTTTTTCTCTTTTGGGAAGGAGAAGATCACTATTCTATATAGTGACCATCTGTGAAAAGTGACTAGTAAAGTTGGTCCCGAGGGGTGGTTACTTTAACAGGTTTCACTGTATGTCTAAACATGGTATTAAATAAAAATTTCTTATAAACATGAAGAATTTAGAATGATAAAATATTCTAGTTTAGTAACAAGTTCAGTTCCGTTTTATAACTTAAAAAATGAAAAATTTAGCTTTTTTTAACCAAAATTTCGACTTTTAAAAATTAGCTTCAGAACATAATTTTGCATTGTTTCAATTCATTAATTTTGTTTTAGTCTACTTTGCTGATTGTTTAAAATTGGATTAAATAGAATCAAGCTTTTGAAACTATCTTTTAAAGTAAAAATATCTTAAAATTAATAACAAATATAATAAAATCATTCATTTACTCAAAATTGTTAAATGTAATGAATAAGTTCACGATCTTGAGAGATTAGTAGAATTTATCTGTGAATAACAATAACAATGGAAATAATATAACGTAATAATAAGACCAATAACAGCATAACGCAACAATAACTTTGGAAATATTATGTGATGTAACAATAAGACTAATAGAAATGTAAATTATCGATAAAATAAATTGTGTAACAATTTAAACCAATAACAATAACTTCAGAAATATTATAAAATAATAATAAGATCAGCAACGATATAGTTTAACAATAAGATCAGCAGTCTAATATAATAATAACTTATGAAATTTTTTTAAATTTTTATTTTAAAGTTTTATTTATTAATCCAAAATAAAGTAAGATTTTTTTTGGCAAAAAAGTAATTTTTTTTTTTAAGACTCAAAGGCGCACTTCGTTTCTGAATAATTTTCCACTATTTATTATGTTCCTATATATAGACAAACATGATTTAGATTTTTACATCATTTCAAATTCACATATTATCAAATGATATTGCATATTTTTACTTCACAGTGACGTCAAATAGAGCATGCTTATGTCACAGTGAAATAGCATATTGTCCTTCATTGTGACGCTATGCATGGTTACGTCATTATAACATCACAATTCGATTCGAATCTAGTAAATCACCTCAAAATTATTATTATTATTATTATTATTGTCAGATTTTTTAATAATATTTCAATCTTAAATTTCCTTGTGACTGCAGAATTCTACAATATACAAAATCTGAAAGATTAAAAAAGTATTTTCGTCGTGACTCCGGAAATATATTTAAAAAATCTGGTCCAATTTTGATCATATTTGGCAATTCAATTCCTACAGACAACATGAACGTGTGGCCGAATTTTCAAGGCTTTAGTTCTGATTTATGGAGAGTTAAAGCTGCCGGATATCGGACATTGTCTTTTATTATTACCAATGAATAAATTATTACAACAGAAGAACAGACAACATGAACGTGTGGCCGAATTTTCAAGGCTTTAGTTCTGATTTATGGAGAGTTAAGACTGCCGGATATCGGACATTGCCTTTTATTATTACCAATGAATAAATTATTACAACAGAAGAGAGAGAGAAAAGTAAAACAAAAATATTTTAAAACAGTTTTAAAGCAATAAAATTTAGTAATTAACTTTTATTACACGTTTTGCATATTATATAGCCTATATCCTACGTATAAAATATAATGCCCATTTCTGAAAAGTACAGTACCAGCAGGAAACGTTTTTATCAATAATTACACGTATATCCTAATATAAATGTCATTTACATCTTTTCACGTTTCTCGTGATGTTTGCGTGATTGGTATCTATAGCAAATGTCCTACAGTGGATTATTTACGCGCATCAAATGACCCATGCACGACACCTAATAAATCCTTATCCACTTAGGCATCGAGGGAGGAACTTGGTAATCAGTGTTACTCAACAGAGCGGAAATGTTCATCAAATTCAGTGTGTTAATCAAGTTTGCATTGATTATTTTCAATGAAGAATGTCTTTTTAAAACATAAAGATAGAAAATGAACTGATTTAATAAAAATTCGGAATTAATTATAGTGTATCACTACTACACCTAAAAATTCTTCCAACTCGATTAATTTTCTGTACTTCTATCAGTTTATTAGAGTTAATGATAAATTCTTAATTGGATTAATTGTAAAGGGGAACATAAAATTTTTGCAGATAACATTTTAATAATAATAAATTTGCGGTTTTTATTTTTCTAATTTTTATTCGGGTTAAGGAGAAACAAAATAATTACAAATGTTCTAAATAAACTCCATAAAATGATGCAAATTAATTATAATAATGTAAAATAAAACGATCTGAATGTCTTGATTATAGCATCTTTTAATAATTATGAGTAATAAAATATTCTGTTTTTTTTAACATCACCAAAAATTTAAATTCTTAATTAAACACACGTTTAAATAGGAATATAAAAATTTAATTAATTAATTAATTAATTTTTATAATGGAAAAAATTTCGAAACAAATAATTTTTAAAATTAAAACAAAAATTTCATAATAATGCTTATAATTTTCTTTTCTCTTTTTTTGATATTGCAAAATAAATTCTTGATCAGATCATCACAAGCAATTTCTGTATATAGTAGTGATAATGGTTTTATCTTTGATAAAAAAAAGAATTTATGTTAGAAAAATATTATTTTATTAATAAAGCTAATAAAAAATTTAACATTTTAACATAAAAAAAATATCATAAATGTTTTACGTGTAGTATCTTTATCATATTTTAAGGATATCATTAGTAGACTGAACACGTATAAGCAATATCATTCATCAAAGAAACTTTCCAATCCCGTAAGAGTTATTTTTAACATATATAAACGAATAATACATACTGAACACAATTCATATCAAAATTCAAAACATAAACATTATGTACAAATTTACTTATTTATTAAATAAACGTGTAAGAATTTAAGTTATAATTGTCGGGAATTGTTATATATCATGAAAACCAATTTCTTTTCTTAAAAAAAACTTCTTTTCAAACGTGACACAATCATTTATTCAGGAATTATTGAAGATATTTTGGTAGATAAATAACTGTTTTTAGTTTGTAGTCGAAGCATTCCAAATGAATATATACAGTATATATATATTTTTTTTTCTTTTTTTATTTTATTTTAGAAGTTTCGTGGAATAATAAATTTTCCTTCTCTTCCTACACGCAACTTGTATCTCTCTACCTTTAGACTCCAGTATAAACAAAAAATCACCAATGGTTGATGTATTAGGCTCGAATTTCCTGAAAGGAAACGAAGTTGGTCAACGACGCAGAACTTCTTTCCAAAAGTTGAGACTTTATAGCTATAAAAGACTCAGGTGAAGATGGACTGTCTACTATCAACTGAAGGAACTAATGCAACTCTGTGTGGAATTTTCTGGAATACAAAGTATTGTAGTTTGGCACGATACGTATATCCCCGTAGCTCTGATTACATGCCACGATGATATATGGTACTGCCAGCCACTAAGTGCCTGTCGAGTAGATGGCAATAAGCATGGATTGAAGGTATTGATAAGGGTTGATGTTATTTTGGTCTTTATGTCTCTCTCCAACTTTGAAGCATTATTTACCTTGTTTTCAATTGCTCCGAGGATTTATTTTCACTGATAGAAAGTTTTATTGATAATGATTGCTTTTAGTGTACAGATTAACCTTCCTTCGACGAGTCGAGTAACAAACGTGACCAGTTACCATCTTATTATGTTAAGTGACTATTTTCGCTCGAATAAATCCTTAAAAATATTTTAAGTTATTCCAAAGGACTCGAAAATGCGATCCAATAATGATAATTATTCAGCAAAATATATATTAATAAATTTATTCAGGAATTATTGAAGATATTTTGGTAGATAAATAACTGTTTTTAGTTTGTAGTCAAAGCATTCCAAATGAAAAAAAAAAAAAAATTAGAAACCTAAAAAAAATGTTTTTAATGATTATTTCTAAAGAATCTCTAGCTTTAGGCTCCTTGTTATAACGAGATAGATATTTTTATTTTTTCTACATAATTATAGTCATTATAACGAAATTCAAATTGTTTTTTTATTATTATTCTAGCTTTATATTGACATACTGTATATGTTACATCCTCAGATTTATATATATTTTTTGTTATTTACAAAATTAATATGTACTTTTTTCTCTGTTATGATTTTATATTAATGACTCGAACAAGCACACTCCTCAATACAAAAACAAAAATCTTGTTCTATATTAAAATTTGCATAAATGTAAATTTTTGCATATTAATATATAAGTAAATATTTTTCCAATCAATTAACTTTTAATATAATGTATAAATTGAGATATTTTACAAAAATAAAAAGTCCATTATTGTTATTATTATTATTATTATTATTATTCTCGATTCCTAAAGGGATTTTTTTCCTTGTATTTTTTTAGAAGAATCGCATTTTTATAAAATGAGGAATATTCTACTTTATAAAATTTTTCAACTTCAAAAGAAGATAAGATATGTATCGTGCTTCCTAAATATATAAATGTAGTTTATATGTATATTTTATAAAATGGCATTTGGTTATGAATTTTAAATTTTAAAATTCGATCCCCTTAGATGTTTCTCCATTATCATATAATAAATTCCGACCGACTCACTGACAGAATCAAAAGCTAAAGAATGTCTAGGCAATGCTAAAAAATTGAAATTTATATATATTTTACGTATAGGTTATACGATTATATTTATATAAATAAATATATATATGTATATACATACATATTGAATATAATCAGAGCTACAACAAGGAAAGTCGAAATGCAAAAAATATTTTTTGCTGAACTTTTATCTCTTTATATATATATTTTTTATTTAATAAATTTTCCAAAATTCTGGTTGTGAAAAGCATATTTGCATTTATCAACAGGATATACATAAAACAAATTCCTTAAAGAATTTAGTCTTCGATTTTTAAGAATGTGGAATAACTTAAACCAATTATAATGTTAATAAATAAGCGAAAAAATATGGATTTAATACATTAATAATTCAAATATTTGTTTATTATGTGATGATTCACTGTTCTAATTAAACTGTTAAGATAAATAAAAGATTAATAACAAAATAATTCAGATTTTAATATTCAAAAATGAATTCAAAGTGAAATTTTTCTTAATGCAGTGATACCTCGAAATTCGACACTAATCCATCGCCGAACTAGTGTTGAATTGAGAAATTATCGAATTGCGAGACAATTTTTCCCATATAAGACTATGGAAAATATATTAATTCGTTGTCGGACCCCCATCCCACTCCCCTAACGAGTGAGATGAGAAGTATATTATTTACTTTATTATACGTGTTTTACTATTGTATAACACACTAAATTACAAAATACCCTATTTTATACACAATATACATTAGCCCTTGGATATTGGAGTAAAGTGTTTTTTATCCTGTTCTACCTTTGAATCTATGAAACTATCCTCGACTTGATTTAAATTCGTTAGTTTGATCTGAGGTACATCCTGGAGTTTTCTTCTGCAATTCTTCGAAAATTAACCTAGCCTTCTCACAGATCATTCATTTCCTGAGTTATTGGATCTTCCTTCATCTATCTTTATCAAATTCAGGTGAGAAGCAACTTTTCCATCTCTTCAATGAATTGATTCTTGTCGGAAATCTTTATTGCTCCAGCAGACATTTTAGCATCCATAATCTTCTCTTTCTGTTGCAAAACGTTGCCAAGTTGTACTACAACGCCATACTCTTGAGTGCATCTGTAATTATTTTACTTTTCTGTGCTTTATTTACAATTTCTTTCTTCTCTATGCTCAATCAAGTGTTCTTCTTTCCTGAATTATACTTCTGTTAACTTCTCTTTGAACCCATCACTAAATTTCATTCAAAAAATTAATAAGAACAATAGATGCAGAAATTTTTTACTTTCTGAAAAATGCAGAATTGAAAATTAAAACAAACAACACGAACAAACACCAAAGTAGCCCAAGAAGAACTGATAAATAGCCATGAAAATAACAAATAACATCACACAATTCCATGCACTACGAACATGTTTCTGCTAAATTCAACTGTCAAATTGCGAGGTACCACCGTATTTCTATCATTACAAATTTCTGGTTTAGATACGTCATAGTTTTCTTATGAATACAGTCGATTATCCGAAAAATTGAGACCAAGATTGCTAGTTTAATCAAACCTACATGAAAATACACAGTTTACATATTAAAAAAATATAATTATGCCTAAATTAAATTATTGTACATGAGATAATTATACTGTATTTTAAATTATGAAGTATTATTAAAAAAAAAATAATTAATTTAGGAAATGATTTGCAACTAATAACCAAGACGTCCGTAAATTAAAGCCATCATCTGATTTTTAAATCCTGTAATGACAAACTAAGATTATTTCTATGTTGTAATGCATACATCTTCGAATAAAATAATCAAAAACAAATAATTTAGCAAGAATAATACTTCAGCATAGCAACTAAAGTACTGAAAATAGATACCGTGATCTTATTTTTGAGCAGCAAGACGTTCTACTGTAATTTTTAAATGTTAAATTTTTAATGTTTTTTCAAATCATTTAGCATGAACGAACTCTTTGAATGAGTGTTTACTTTAAAGAAAATTAATTTCAGTCAGTAAAACTGTAGATAATTTCAATAATCAACATAAAATTTTCATTAAAAAATGCCATTTAAGAAGCCTATATACAGTAAATATATAAACAGATGAAACAATTATTATCTTTTATTATAAACTTGCATTGTGTATTAATATTATAAGATTATATACTGTATTATAAATGTATCGTTATGTAAATAAAATATTTTTATTTCTTAAAACTGAAAATAACTATTAAAACAATATTGTTTTAGGAAAACTGTGGAATATATGTTTATTTTAAACATAGAAAAGTTAGACATATATATAAACTTATATATATATATTGACAATTGAGATCATCACGAAAGTATAAACTAAGAGAATAACATAAAATTCTTATTACATCTTAGAAAATTAATATTTTTAATAATTTATTATGTTTATCAAAGAATGTAATAATGTTTTCGACAAATAAACAAATAATAAATTAGTATAAATGATGTAAATATTAAAAAAAAAGAAGTGAATACATACAAATAAACAAGATAAATTACAAAAAATGTAATTTATTTTTGTAATTAAAATCAGTTAAATTTAAAAAAAATATATATATATATAATCACGTAAATGTTATTGTGAAATTAGATATTATATTTGGCTTTAAATCGTCAAAAAAATTTACTTTTTAACTGAAAACTTTAAAAATTATAAACAAATTTCCATTTTGTCATTAAAAGTATGTCATTTTTATGGCATTTCTAAAACTTTTCCTATGAATAATAAGTTTAGATTAAATAGATCAATGTAAAATACTCGGAGGGAAATTTTTAAACAAAATTTTTACGATATTGAAATAAGGAAGTACACATTTGTGGTATTTTTCATTTTTCTCAATGTGTAAAAGACAGACAGCGGTTTAGCATTTGGGGCTTTTACAACAGTGCCAAAGTCTCTTAATGAGCCTTTGCAGAGTCGAGATAATGAAACCAAGCTGGTGCGTGCTTCGATACAGTGCTCTTTTTTTTTTTCAACTAATCTTCCTTTTTTTGAGGAGGGGTATCCTTTTAGAATCAATAGAGACGGATGCATCGTGTCAAACTGTGACGTTCGCTGCTAATTAGGTACTTTTGTATTATCTAATCTTAAAACATGCACGAAAGAATTTTGGATATCGTTACGACTTTTATGGCTTAATTGAATCTAATTTAAGTTTATATCTGCCAATCGTATTGGAATAATGAAATTTAATTCCAATTAAACATATGGTATTTAAAATTAGTCAAGTTTTGCATATTTTACAGAAGAAAAATAAATAAATATTTAACTATGAATGTAATTTAATTTTTTTTTTAATTTTTTTATGCAAATTTAAAACATTAGGATGCGAAATTCTTAATAAATTTCACTTTTACGAAAGGATTATCATTAATGTATTCTAAAATGAGAAATAATTATATTATACTATATGTTTTCCTCTCTAATTTAACAAAAATTTTAAATCCCTATACACTAATTAAATAGGAAAATCACAGAATCAAATTGTAATATCACATAAAACACAGTTAAGGAGTCTTTTTAATGAGGAAATGCCACTTAAATATTTATACAAAAACATCTCAGACGACTTTAATTCTCTCTTCAATTAATCTCTCAAGAAATAATCACATTGGTAACGTAAAAAGAAAAATAAAAAAAGGGGTTAAGAGATAAGATGGATTGATTTTTTGTATTCATCAATTTTCAGCAAATTCTTTTCTTTTATTTAGCAGACCATCAGATTAAATTATCTTGAAGTATATCAGAGAACGAAATTTAGATTTTTGACGTGGCTGGAAATAAATAGCTTGCACTTTGAGGTCATACCTGAGGCACTGCATAGCACAAGACGCAAACAACTTATTATATTTGTTCGATAAAGCAAGGACACAGAGCAGCTCTTTCTGCTCTAACAGACAAAGCTGACAAGAGGAGTCCGAAGTAGAAAGATGGAGCAGTAAGTCACAGGAGGATATGTCCAGAGCACCTGTTATGTTCCCTACCATTTCCTTGGCAATCATCGTTCCTTCAGAACAGGGCTAAGCGACTTTGCACAGGTTATGGATTCTCGAATATAGAACTAGGATTACATCTGACGTTCCCTTTTTTCTTTAAAGTAATTACATTTCTTCTTTATCTTGTCGGATATAGAAACTTTTATAAGCAATAGAGATTAATAAAAAAAAAGAAAGAGAGAGAAACTATTTTCCGATGTGATTTTTAAAATTGGTTCTGTTCTTTTAATCTTTTCATCTGTCAAAATCTGTTTCTTTTTTTGTAATTAAAAAAAAAAATCAAATTTTAAACACGTAAGTGAAGTTTTTCTAGAAAACAATTTTTCTACAGTCTCTTTTTCAATAGGAATTTTTGAAATATTCATTATTTATTGCGTACGTATAAACTAATATTCCGAATTTTATTATTATAGTAAATATATTTATGAAGACATAAAAATAACTTCTAAAAAAATAACAAAAATTGCCAAAATAAAATATATTTGTATTAAAATTTTATATTTATCCATTCGGAATGAAAGAATTTTATAAACATGAATAAATTAACAAATTTTTAAGATTAATCTCTGGAGTCATTCCGATAAACGAAAATGTTCTTGTTAGTTGCAATGTTTGTTGTTTTACAAAGCGAAATGCTCTTAAATCCAACAACCTAGGATATCCGAGTCAGGATATTTGCTTCCAGTCTCATATCCGATACAGTTAAAAGAACTAGCAATAGAAGACTTTTAGATAGTCAAACGTTAGGAAAACCACATGAGAAACCGATAGTTACTGAGAAAAAGACCAAAAAGGAATTGTCTGAGCTATAAAATTCTGATGGAAGCCGTTTAACACAGCCATGGGAAATATAAAACGTTTGCTACAACAAGAGTTTTCTATTGCGGTAAACGACGGAGCTGCAGAAAACTAAACGATAAAGAAAAGTCTAGACGTTGTTGTTGACGTTTGGCAGTTACAGAGTACCAACGAAAACTATGTAATTCTCTTCTTGTCGTTTACATCCGACCAATATGCAAATCCCCAAATTATCACCTTACTATCTTCATCATCAAATCTTGTTTAATCTCAATAACTGCCGTTATTACAATTTCAGAACTTTGACATTATAACATTCATTTATATCATTACTCCATCAAATCTTGTTTAATCTCAATAACTGCCGTTATTACAATTTCAGAACTTTGACATTATAGCATTCATTTATATCATTACTCCATTTTTTTTTTTTGCAAAATCAGTTATATAAATTAAATTTTATTGCTATTTTATAAATTATCTTTGCCATAAAAATTATTTTGCTTATTCTAAATAAAAGAATGTCAACCTTTTAACATTTCTTTATTAAAAATAAAATACTGTATATGAAAATTGTATGCATTCATTTTTTATTATTATTATTATTATATTCTTACCATTTCAATTATGCAAATTATTTTAAAAGTATAAAGTGATTATATTTGCTAAAAAGGACTATATTTTATAACAAAAATAAAAAGTTAGCAACATTTCTAAATTGCATGCCATTCTGCACGCGAATTGCCAATGATAAATCAATCACATTTTCCGTAAAATTCACCGAGCACTCAATTATTATATAGATTTAAGAGAGAACGTTTATCTATAGCCGAAAGGATAAAACAGCTAAAGAGTTATATCTTTAAAGTCTTGAAAATCTAAGATAAGGCCCCTATCCAATATACCAAATCTAAACGTCAATCCAACACTGTGAACAGTGTTATACAGAGATTTATCTTTAGATTCTTTCAAAGTCTGAAAAATATTTCAGAAAACAAATTTTTGTGCGGGATTATCTAGTAAAGTTTTTTTGTTTTATTCCATTTTCAATTTAGAATATCTTTAACCTACATAGACCAATATTTATTATTATTATTATTAAACATAAATATTTTTAGAATTCTTTCTATAAAAAATATTGCTTATGAAAAATTTATCTAATGAATTTATGTCCAGAGAAAACATTAAATGAAAGAAACAAATAAATTATAAATGCAAAAAGTACAATTTATATGATTAATTATATTCGAAAAGTAGCTTAATAAAAGAATAATCATACAAAGCAAGAATAATAATTACATTCATGAGATAAACTATACATTAATAAAAAGTGGAAAAATTATTGATGATTTTTACAATGAATAGTAATAAAGGATAAATAAATGAACAGGAAAAGGTGATAAAAAAAGATAATATAGATGCACATACTTACATAGAATGAGAACAACATATAAATTATACAATACTAAATAAGACGGCAGTCGATAAAGAACGACAATGTAATTTAATAAGAGATAAACATATGGGAAAGAAAAACAATTCAGTAATGACATCCAAATAAATATCTACAAATCGAATACTCTTCCTGTTTTATCCATTTTGCCAAATTTTATTATTATAAAAGATAAGCAGTCCAAGAAAAACTTTTTTAACAGTGTATTTTATATTAAGTTGTCATAATCTCTAAAAGAACTAGATAATTTTTTTTTTATTTTGCATTACTTTTAATCTTTATCAGAATAAGTAGGGGCATGACAAAGATCGTTTGGCTACATCAAAACTGATAAGATGGATCTATTTTGCATTACTTTTAATCTTTATCAGAATAAGTAGGGGCATGACAAAGATCGTTTGATCCATCTTATCAGTTTTGATGTAGCCAATGTAATGAAGAATGAGGGTCGACTGCAATGGATATTCAGTCAATAAAACTAGAGCTCAGATTCGTGAGATAATTATACTGAATCATTCAAACCCCTGATAAGAGGACTATTTTTATTACTCAAACCTAATGCCTATTAATCTTGATGGCATTACATGATTCCATAAGACAATTCGAAAATTTAAAACTTGACATATTAAACTACATATATTTATTCTACATGCAAAACATATTTTAAATTTAGATCTATGACAATATAGCTACTATTGCTAGCTTTTGAAAATTTAATACTTTCACATAATTTCATAACTGGAAGTGAAGTATAAAATACTACAAAGTATTTTCAAAACTAAAAGATAGACCTGAACATCTCAGTTACTCATAACTGACAGAGGTACGAGTAATTTTCTGTCAATATATATTAATTTTATAAAAAATAACTTATTGGCTTTATTGTAACAGCAATTATTATCTTTTGAAATAATAATAATAATTGTTGTTGTTGTTGTTCAGGGTGTCTGAAAAGTATCTTTATACTTTTAGAAAATCATTAAAAAGAAAAGAAACAAAGAAGGATGTGCACTTATGGCTTTTTGTATTCAGTAAAGAAAGTATCATAGTTTTTTAAACGAAATGGACACTAGACTGTACCAGATGTAGGTCTTTTTTCAAAATGGTTTCACCCATCGATAATTTCACCAAAGGAAATGGTGCAAGTTGTAGCATGATTTATCAAATTTAAATCTGCAACGCAGGTACAGCATAAATTTTGGACTGCATATAATCGAAATCCACCTTCAAGACTGACAATTTACGAATGGCGCACTAGATTTATGACAAAAGGTAGTGTTTTGCCAAAAAATCTGGTTGGACTAGCAGAAGCTCCAATGACAAATGAATTCATGAATCTTTTCATCGTAGCCCTCTTAAATCGATTTGCTTAGCGGACCGTCAATTACTGTACAAATACCCAAATCAACTGTATAATGTAATGCATGAAAAAGTTATGACTTTATGCATATAAACTTCAATTTTTGCAGGAGATTAAGCCTGATAAGTCTTGACATCAAACATTTGCAGAGAAAATGTTATAAAACATGGAGTATGATGAAAATTTTCTGGAACATAATGTTTTCAGATGAGGCAACTTTTCACATATCGGGGACTTAATTGTGGTGCAATAGGACCAGAATGTTGTTCTGGTACTTTTTTCCCACAACCAGAACATATACCGGTACAATTTTTTACAATGCATTACATTAGTTATATCATCTATATATGCAATTATTCAATTAAGTTCAATTAGTTTTATTAACTATTAAGTTTATAACTTCAAATTAAGATATTTTTGGAATTTTATCTTTATTTCTAATAAAAGTCTTTAATCAACAATAGAATGTACTGTACATAATGGAACTTATTAAACTACTAATAGAGTGTGAGTACAATGAAATATATATGCATACATAAAGTATATTACTATCTCACACAATTCTGCATACTTTATTTTGATCCTCTCTGTACATGTATAGGTAGTGTTCCAGTACTTATTTTTTTAACACTACACCACTGCTGTAAATCGGCACAATACTCGAAAACGGCGATTAGAAAATCCTTATACAATACTGGTGCAAACAAGAACAACCCTAAAGTTAATGTGTGGTGCGGTTTGCTGCATAATCGAAATGTAGGGCCTTTTTTCTTTTCTGAAGGAACTGATCGCTCCGACAATTACCTTGATATGCTTGAGTTTTTTGCATTTCCTTAAGTAGAGGACTTTGCAAACCAATATCATTTTCTGGCAGAATGGGACACCGCCATACTGGGGTTTGGAAGTGCAATGCTCTAGATGAAAAATTCCTGAGACATTGGATTGGAAGAGGAAGACCAGGCCACATTTACCATAAGGCGCAAACTGGGGCCTCACTCTCTATAGGGCCACATTTTAAAGCCTTACTCTCACAAACAGCAATATAAATAGTAGCCCAATTGTAATCGTAAAATAAAGTATATATTTTTAAATATTAAATTCATAATTGAAGTTGAAATTGAAATAGAATTGTTTTGGGGCCTCATAATGATGTTGCACCTAGGGCCTCCAAAAGTATGTGACCCTGACCATGGCTATCTAAATCTCTGGATATCACATCTTTGGACTTTTTTTTATGGGAATACATTGAAAACATTGTTGACCATGGCTATCTAAATCTCTGGATATCACATCTTTGGACTTTTTTTTATGGGAATACGTTGAAAACATTGCCAATCCCAAATTCACGATATTGACGAACTGAAAAGTCGAACTACAGTGGCTATCAAGATTTTTGATTCTGCAATGCTTCACAGAATCTGGCTTGAAATCTCTTACCAACTCAATGTGTTGCATGCAACTAATTGTGCACACATTGAAATATCATAAGAATTGTCAGAAACTTGATACAGTTTTTGTATTCAATAAAGAAAGTAAGTGCACATCCTTCTTTGTTTCTTTTAATGATTTTTTAAAAGTGTAAAGATACTTTTCGGATACCCTGTATTTTTCGAATTGTTTCATTTCAGTACCAAGTATAATAATGAGCATTATATGATGATTAGAGTTGCAAATAGTGAAGAACTGAGATTGAAGTATGTTACTATAAAATATAGTAAGCAAACAAAATGCTTGCTTACAGAAATCAAATTATCAATTATTTAGAACAAAATAGTT
Organism: Olivierus martensii; assembly: GCA_000484575.1. Lineage (NCBI taxonomy): Eukaryota > Metazoa > Arthropoda > Arachnida > Scorpiones > Buthidae > Olivierus > Olivierus martensii. The sequence continues at coordinate 34,271 of AYEL01075113.1, read as the reverse complement.
TACAATTTACTTCTTTCGATCAGTCTGCCCTCTTCCCGATTAGCTATGATTGATTTTAATAAAAAGAATTAAAAATGAAGTTAAAATAAAACAGGAAAAAAGTTAGATATATGATTTAAAAAAACTAAATTTGAAGCTAAAAGCAAATTGAAAATTTTAGAAGCTAGACAACTTTTAAAAAACTAAATCCGGCTTCAAATATTGAACTTTTTAAAAATGGTTTCAAGAACAACTGATACCAAAGTTACCTTAAATTGTTTGTTAATGATGTCGCCTTTATGTGAAATCATTATTGGAGTTTTACCTATGAGCATTTCATGCTCATAGGTAAAGCTCCAATAACGATTTTGCAAAAAGCAGAAATTAAAGAATTGTTGATAAAACATATTCTTTCTGAAAATGACATGTTAAAAGCTAAACTATTGGAGATTATTCACAATTCAAATATAGTGTACCAAAGATAAAATCGTTGACGAACTAGCCGAAAAATATAATCGTAAAGGTTTAAGATTACCATCTTACCATTGAGATTTAAATCCAATTTAGCTGATATGGGAAGATGCTAAAGGATACATTAGTTGATAAAACGCTACATTCACCAATGATGGAATTGAGAAATTATGGAAGGAAGCTTTAAATTAGATAAATAGAAAAATAAAATACATATGTTCGACACATTAAAATGCGATTCATTTTAGTATATCTCGTAGAATAGGAGAAGCAGGCTATATTACTTATTTTTTTACATTTTTACTCTCTTTTCAATCAGAAATTACAAAGGGGCGAGGCCAGTTCCAATAAAAAAACCAGTGGCTGCATCCACACCCATGGAGGGGAGCCAGAGGATAAAGAACAGGATCGCCAGACTGGGTCCTCCTGCATGGCACGCCAATGCATTACCACTTGGCCATCCAGCCGCCAGGCTATATTACTGAATGTTGCAGGTAGAAAAGAATGTTTAAAGTGATTAATAAACAATTGCCAAAGGTGCTGTCTCCGTTAAGAAAATGAGCGATATTGAATTAGTAGCACTTTAGAAATATAGATCAGACTATATTTCTAATAGATCCATACTCGTATTGTCTGGAGGGGGTCTAGGACGACTCCTGCTTATTAACCTCTGGTTGGAAAGCGATATAAAACAAATGAATTATATCACTACTCACGTAAGTAAAGTTAATAAGTTTTAATGAAAAGTTCTTAAATGCAATCTATGCTTTTTATGTAGTTATTGTAATAACATAAGATTGTAACTTGATAAATTATATTTTAAGGAAAAATTTTAGAACAAAAAACACACACAATTTTTAGCATATTTATATTTATGATCAGTGCACTAGGCTGAAACATTTAAGAATACTGTATATCCAGTCAATAGAGTTATCAAGAAGCCATCTTGCAAATAGATTTAGCATTGCATTTTGGTTCCTGATCTGATTCCAGTGTTCTGGATTAATCTATCAAATGCTCTGTCTTTTAATCAAACTAAGCCAATAGCAATATTCAATTCACTTATTTGGTTTAATAACTTTCTATAAGATATTTTTGTATGGTTAAATGCGATTTTACATCTACTAGTATTAAATGGCAGAGCATTCCAATGCCAATCATGTGCTGTCTATACCTTTTGGAGTCCCCAGTAGATAGGATTCAATGAGCAAAGTCTAGACTGGAAAAAAATTCTGGAAATGTGAGAACCAGGATGGAAGCACTGCAATATTTTCATGGCAACTGACTCTATAAAACTGACTCAGATTTGAACATAAAACATATATTTTAAAATATTTTATTGTATTACATTGAGGTAATTAAAATAAGTTACATGTTTTGGGTGATATTTTGCAATATTTTCATGGCAACTGACTCTATAAAACTGACTCAGATTTGAACATAAAACATATTTTAATTACCTCAATGTAATACAATAAAATATTTTAAAATATAAGTTACATGTTTTGGGTGATATTTCTTTATTTACATTAATCTATAAATATTTTTAATTTAATGCTACAAATCAGGATGTTGTCTTGGTTTTATTTGATCTGGTTCTTTTAATGTTACTCCACCTTCTTCCATTGCTTTTAAAAACACATTTATCTGTAAAGGAAAATATAAAATATATTAAGCAATTTACAATAACTTATAATTAGACAAATTTATGATAAAAATACAATACATTTATAATTATTGAAAGATAATTTATTGCTTTATATTGTTATCTTTGAATATATTTTTAATTCATTGTATAAGTTATCAAATGCTCTGTCTTTTAATCAAACTAAGCCAATAGCAATATTCAATTCACTTATTAAACCAAATAACTTTCTATAAGATATTTTTGTATGGTTAAATGCGATTTTACATTTACTAGTATTAAATGGCAGAGCATTCCAATGCCAATCATGTGCTGTCTATACCTTTTGGAGTCCCCAGTAGATAGGATTCAATGAGCCCAGTCTAGACTGGAAAAAAATTCTGGAAATGTGAGAACCAGGAATCAAGTGTGAATCCTATTCTGTGTAATGTAGATTTTTTTGGTCGCTCCCTATCTTCAAACAGGGCTTCATCATCATCGAAATAATCTATAAATTCAAAATCTGATGATGATGATTCAGAAAATGAATATATATCTGAATCCAAATGCTGAGGAAAAAATTCCATGTTAAATGAAATTACAATACTTAGAACAGACGGATACCAAGCTGGTTTAATGATATAAAGTGCATGTGCGAGATTAAAAGTTTGATTATTTCTGTAGAGCAAATTATTCTACTTCCGAACTTGTTCCAAACAGATTTGAGTGCTGTTGGAACAGAGAACATTCTGCAAAATGTTTTCACTTGGGTCTGCTGGAATGTTATTTTCGCTTTGCGCATGTTCGGACAGTTCAGAACAAGTTGCTGGAACAAAGCTATAATTAAATTTTAGACCTTTCTATTTACTTACTTGTTCGATATCAGCATTACATTTTCCTAGTAGATATTCAGCTACTTCTAGATGTCCATTGCGAGCAGCCATTACTAAAGGTGTTGCTCCATTAACACGAATGGAAACTAACATTTTAACTTCTTCTTTAGGACGATGGTCAAGAAAGACCTATAAAATAATAAAATTATAAGGTTAAAAATTTAGTTTAATAATGATAAAGGTCTGTAAATTTTAATTTTGTAATCATTATTTTATCTATGACAAATAATAGTATACATTCATGTAGAATTCAAAAAATGGAATTGATTTTTTTTCCACAATAATAATAATCATCATCATCATCAATAATTTAAACAAATGTATATTTATTTTGTCTATTTGTATATGCTTGTTAGCTGTAACAATCAAAAATATATTAAATTAGAAATATAGGTAAAATTTCATTATAATGAAATCCGTGGGACTGTTACCTCATTTTATTATAACTGATATTTTGTTAAAACAGAATTTCGTATTTTTTACCATTATGAATACTGCACTGAACATACTATATGAATACTGTACAATACAGCTTCGTTATAAATTTGTTATATTGAAAATTTTATAACAGAATTTTACCTGTATAACATAGCATTGTCAATTTAACGACACTTTTAATACATCTTAGTTTAGTGTGGCTGTTGTCTTTTTGTTATGATAGTTCATCTTATTCCCTGCCTTTGATATGATATAACTATGGTTCTGTTGCCAGCACCCAATAATAATCTGCAAGAATACTAACATTCCAGCTTCCTAATTCTAGAAATTGTGCATATAAATCTTGCTACTGTAAATGCACTCTCATTAATATAAAAATATGATTAAAATATAAAAGATAGGAGATTTTATTTTGTGATTTATTAAATAAAAATTATTCAGAAAATAATGAAACAATTACTACAATATTATCATCACAAATTTGTGTAATATTAACTTATATCCAAAAGGCAACTTAAGTTCTTAATAATTTAACATTTTTGATTTTGAAAATACTAAATGAAGTTTTAGTAGTAAAGATTCCTTTCAACAGTTATAAACTCTGTATTACTTTCCATGCAAAAAAAAATCACAAAATGGAAGATGAATTAATCCACAACTACAATATAAGATATCTACTTAGCATAATCAGAAATCAAAGAAAGCACATTAAGCAAAACAAATACAATGATCTGATATTGATGCTTTATTCTTTTGTAGCACTGAGGCAATATTTTTCATCACATACAATTACCATATTTATATGTATTTTTGCCACTTCCTTCTCTTTATCTTGTTCTGTTAGCACTTCTATTATATTTTAATGTGGAGTAGTCAATACCAGCTAGAAAGAAATATCTGCTAGTTTGGCTTATGCTGATGGCATAAGTAGTTGTAAGAATCCAAATAGGATAAATAAGTACAACTTAGATAAGTACAGGAATTTTTTGGAACACATTTCATTGAAATATATATTAAAATAGGGGTGGACAACCTCCGGCCCACATTATTTTATTATATCTAATACCAACGCTATGTATACTTACATACCCACATTTTATTATATCTAATACCAATGCATCTGTACCGTCTCTTTTTTAAATAAATACTATTATCATCAATTGTTTCTGTTTTGGCCCATGGCCCACCATAAATTTTTCTATATGACCCCTACAAAAAAAAGATTGCCCACCCATGTATTAAAAAGATCTCATTTTCCTTGCTTTCAAATTTTTACAATCATTTCCATGAACCATTTACTACGTAACTATGAAAATTAGTTTCATATTTAAAGATATAATATGACAAACTACACTAAACTCTCAATTAACCAATGTAATTATGAAAATAAATTCTCCAGATAACCTGCAAAATACTCAAAAGCAAAAATTATAGACAATTTTCATTTAATATTAAAAAATAAATTACCAACATATATTCAAATGTTCTATTATTTATTGAAGAAAAAAAACAAGAAATTTGTTTATTTATAGGAAGAAATTATTGCAATATTTATATTTTTAATGTGATTCTCATTTTGACTGCCAATTAGAAGATAAAACTTTGATAATTAAACAACCTACTGTATATAAAAATTTTAATTTCAAATATCCATTCTATATTTGAGAAAAAACTTTTTTATATGATGTAATTGAGAAGCATCATCAGATGGCAAATTTCCTTTTTTGGCATCATTTTTCTGTTGATTTTCTTTTTTTTTTAATTTGATTCTTGAAGTATCCTCTTTTTAGTGATTGGAATCTGACAATCTAAATAAGATCAAGAAATATCAATCAGCAGCCCATTTTATATTAAAGATTCCCAAAAAATTTTAAATCTCAGAGACTGCATTCTTCAAAAAGAATTTTTTTGGAAAATTCAATTTACATATTAGGTTAGTTATATTATGTCACCATATCCTCATGGGATATTCTGTATCTGGCAGCGGCCACTTATAGCACCCATCACAGGCTGGCCAGCACTCATGATGGAGTCAACCAGATGGTTGAAGAATAGGGTTCAACAGGCTGGCCCAGACCCCTCCTGAAAAACTGGAGGTGTGGGACCCGGATTTGAACCTGGATCCTCTAGGGTGGTAAGCCAAAGTCTTACCACATGGCCATCCGGCCAACTTCAATTTACAGGTAGTCCTCAACTTACAAATATTCATACTTACAATACTAATATAATCAGTAAATTATGTAATTGGTCAATGCAATTCCACAAGTTCAAGTCCCTGACCCAATGGTCTGATATATGAAAAGTGCTTTTTTTATATCTGGTTCTTGTAGTTTGTGTTCATGTTTATTAAAATCATATAGTGTCCTAATAATAAGAAATCCATAAATTTTGAGCATTTCTGACTTCCAACAGCAGATTTTGAACTTAGTTCTAATTTTGACTAATAGATGGCGCTCCGCGAACTTATTGAACAACCTTGTAAATCCCATTATAAATCAGAGACTACCTATACAATACTATGTATACATATATATATACTGATGTATGTGTATTATTGTATGTATTATTATATATGAAGTGTGATTCAAAATTTTTTCAATCACCCCAGATGGGTGATTGAAAAAATTTACAGACTTGCAGAGGATAAAATTCTGAGTAAAAAAGTCTAGTTGCGTTTTTTGATTTTAAACTCTATTTAAAAGATATAAGGTGTGAAAGTTTTGTGACATTATTTCTGGTTTAATAAAAAATTTTTAAAGTATGTTTATTTGCTATTTTAAAAATTCTATAAATTTTAACTATTTAAAAACTATCCTAAAAAATTTAGAGCATCAAGAACTCGATAGTTTATTAAATTAGTGACTGATTATTTTAATGAAACGTAATTGTTTTACAAACATTGCATTCATTTTCAAACATAACAATTTAAAATTCGAAAATGAATGCTGCATTTGTAAAACAATTACGTTTCATTTAAATAATCAGTCACTAATTTAATAAACAATCTGTTCTTGATGTTCTAAATTTTTTAGGATAGTTTTTAAGTAATTAAAATTTATAAATGATTTTAAAAATAATTTTTTACTAAACTGGAAATGATGTCACAAAACTTTCGTGCCTTATAACTTTTAAACAGAGCCTTAAATCAAAAAACGCAACTAGACATTTTTACTTGGAATTTTATCCTCTACAAGTCTGTAAATTTTCTCACAACCTTTTTGAATCATCCTGTATAGATAAACTTCTGGTTTACAAAACTAATATAACAGATCCTGATTTTACAAGCAAATATAATTTGTACCAAAACTTGATATATGAGCTTGCATTTAACCCAATCTTACAAGACATTTGTAATAAACAAATGTTTCAAAAAGCACTTGTTGTTAATGTAGAGGAAATTTAAAAATTACCAATATTATCTTCTATTCTTTTTACGCCAGAAACAATCATATAAAGTTTTCTAGAGGATGAAATCCAGAATCCTCTAAGTTGGAAGCTGATGCATTTTCAATAAGCTAATCTGGCAAACTCTTTGACAGGTCAGTTAGAGAGTGATGGATTAAGTTTAGCCTAGACCCAAATCTTTATAGAAGAAATCTGATAGAGTGGGCTTCTGAATTGAAATCAAATACTCCATGTGGTAAGCCGGCACATTATAAAAGAACAATATAGTACAAATAGTGATGGTTTTTATGAAATTGTTAAACAACAGTAGATATTTTGTTTACATTTTGTTTCTTTCCAGTTTTACATGGCTTTTCACTCAGAAGTTAGTAAACAGTAAGGCCATCCAGAGATAAACTGCTGACTATCCATACTATGCATGATTGGATCTACTAACAGGTGACAAAACTGACTGTATTGGATGCATCAAAATACTTTGACTTTCTGATAAAAGACCAGGATTGAATCCAGGTCCATTCTTTGAGAAATTTGAGGATTCCAAATCCAAGTCCAGCCTTTTGATCCTCATCTCTATAGTCCCATTAATCCTTCTATGGATTGAGGTTAATGGAGCTATAAAATGTTTTTAAAGAAACTGGATTCTGCCCATCAATTTCCATTTTTGAATACTTATTTTCTTAATGCTACTATCGAGAGCAGAGTCCAGGCTTATTTTAAAGAAATCTGGCCCTGCCCATCAATCTCCATGGGAGTCAGAATGAAACTTGGATAATATCAAATGATATGTGACAGTATTATCTATGTGGTAATGCTGTTGTGCAAATGGAAATCTATATAACAATTTCAGGTCCATGGCTGATCTCTTTATTATGAACTTTCCTTATGAAAATTGCATTTTTAGGTTGATTCATAATTTGTATATTTTGTTGTTGTTCATGTATTTGGATAGTATTTCAGCTTATTTAATTGAAAAAATGGTTGGCATTTTTTGAGCTTAGGAACATACAATAATATGATAGTTAACAATAATTTAATTCTCTGATTTATGAGCATTTTTCAGGAATGTTTTAATCTCATAAACAGGGCTGATTCTATATTATTTTTATAATTAAATTCTTAAATAACATTATATAAATTATATATTATACGAAAATGATAACTTTCATAAGTAATTTCTAAATTTATAAATTTTTTTGATTCATCTAAAAATATTCTTGAATACTTTATTGTTTGGTGCTATGTCATTTCCAAGAAATATTTAACATATACAGGGTGTCCGAAAAGTATCTTTACACTTTTAGAAAATCAATTAAAAAAAAACAAAGAAAGATATGCACTTAAAGTTGTTTTTATTCAATAAAGTATCAAAGTTTTTTTGACAATTCTTACAACATTTCAATATGTGCATCATTAGTTGCACGCAATACATTGAGTCAGCAAGAGATTTCAAGCAAGGTTCTGTGAAGCATTACAGATTCAACAGTCCCGATGGCCACTGTAATTCAATTTTTCAACACTATATCATACACAGTAGGTATTTGTAATTGACGGGCCACCAAACCGAATCGATTTACGAGGACTATGATGAAAAGATTCATGAATTTGTTCATCATCATCAGAGCTTCTGCTAGGCTGACCAGATTTCACTTTTGGTGAAACGCTACCTGATGTCATAAAACACTTATGCCATTCATAAATTGTCGGTCTTGAAGGCGGATTTCGATCATATGCAGTCCAAAATTTACGTTGTACCTGCATTGCAGATTTTAATTTGATAAATCACACTACAACTTGCGCCATTTCCTGCGGTGAAGCCACTTTGAGAAGAGACCTATATTTGGTGCCATCAAGGGTGCCATATAGTGTCCACTTCATTTAAAACAAACTTTGATACTTTCTTTATTGAATGCAAAAAATTGTAAGTGCACATCCTTCTTTGTATCTTTTTAATAATTTTCTAAAAGTGTAAAGATATTTTTCAGACTGTATTAATATAATCATGATGTATTTTTCAACTTTTATAGAAAGTTTAATCTATAAACATTCACAACATAAAGTCCAGAATGTAAAAAGATAAACAAACTCACTTCCCAGAATCAAATTTAAACAAACTTATCTTTAATTAGTAAAAGTACTTTTGGACATAATCACTCTTCAATTACAAATAAGAATAGAATAATAAATCATCAAATTTGATTTAAATTTCATTATGTGATATCACATAATGAAATTTAAATCAAAAGATTAACAAATAAATAGAATAATAAGAATCACACAAATATTTATACATACATAGAAATATTAAGTTGTTAAATAAAAGATATTAAGTTCACAAAAGTCCTTGTCTTATTAGGATTTTCCACTGTTTGCTAAGAATTTTCACAACTCTCATATTAATAACTTAACCAGTTATTTGTTTCTTAATGTTAAATTTTCCTAAAAAGTTTTCAGACACTATATCTTCAAAGCTGTCACACTTCTTTTGCTGGACACAATGAGTCAAAATGCTGGATTACAGGTCATTTGCTGAACAAATTGTTCATTTTTCATTTCTTATATATAATCTACATATGTTCATTATTTCAAATTTGTATGCACTTTATTATATATCCACGTAGCTAACTTACATTTTGTCAGTGCCCTATTGCTAATCTGCATGTTAAACATGTAGGAAAGGGGGCTTTTCTCACCCTAGCACCACGACCATCAATGGTCTATTGTACACCTTGTTAAAACACACTTCTTTAGAATATTTATCTTTGCACACACTAAGTTTGATAGTGTCTCATTATTCAATGTGCTCCGGCTGTCTTGATTTTATTAATGACAGAAAAAAAAACCCTTGTGATAATCTGCTCTTATCTACATCTTTGTTTCTTCATGTGTTCAGGCCCAGTTAAATGGTGCTCAATGTCCCTTTTGCCTTGATGCTCAATTGAAAATTTTTTGCAGCAAACAGTGCAAAAGGCATGAAAGTCATTATTTCTGTCTTTCCTGATGCATTGGAAATCTGTTTCATTTCAGATCAAATTTAGTTTTCCTATGAGCACATGCTTTAGGCTTTTTTTCCTTTCTCCAAAGCCATTTTGTTCCATGTCAGAAGGCATGGAACAAAATGGAGAAAGAAAACAAGAAAGAACTATCGAAGTAATCTATATTCAGGCTGTCCAAAAGGTAGCCCGCCAAGCCATTTTGTGCAGCCCGTGAGGCTTTCACGATTTGTGACTTAATATTAATTTTTATGTTTTTTTTTTCACTTTTATTTATTACTTTTTAAAGAGATTAATAAAAAGAATCCTAAAATTGAATTATATTAACGCAATTAATTAATTCTTAAATTATTAGTAATTATTTGATGATCAACAAGCTATCAATGACATCACACTTTATAAGATTTTCAATCACATCAATTTTAGTTTTAGCTATTTCAGTTGAAAGTTTTGAACACTGTATTTTAGTTATTTTTTGGTTTCTAACACTCACCATTTCAGTGAATTTGTGACCGTAGTTGTGAGATTCTGTTTTAATTTTATTTTACTGTTTAATTTAAATTTAATTTTTATTTTATCATGAGTTCGTTGCATTTGTGAAATGAGTGAGAATAAACATAGAATAGAAAATGAAAATCGAGTATATTAGTAGCGATGGGAAAATAACTTTTTCATAACAAATCACATGGGTAAAAACTGCTTTGTTTAACCAACCTTCTCCTAATTTTTGTGATTTTGGTTGGAAAGTAATCTCAACATTTGGTAGTACAGTACTTATTTGTGTGAAAGTGCATTTTCTAACATGAAGATAATTAAGAATCGATTCAAAACCTGCCTTGGAGATTCTTCTTTAACAGGAATGGATGTAAATATCCAGCCCTTGTAAATGCTGTTGCCCACCCTCATTTATCATATTAAATAGGTATATACATACTATTTTTATATTTTTTAACTTGTTTATATTTTATAACTTTTTGTTAACATGTTTATTGGATGCAATCTGGTAAATATAATTTTGTAATAAGGTTTGCTAATTTGGAAATAAAATTGATTTCCAAAAAGGGTTATATTTATGCGTTCCATTTGTTGAGACAATAGTGTATCAAGTACCAAAGCCTTGCCCCTTTTTTTGTAACTGCGGCCCTCCATATCTCTAGTAAACACGGCTATCGCCCTCGGGTTCATTATAATTGGACAGCCCTGATCTATATATATCGAAGTTTATTGGTTGCTATTCTGTGCCATCGGTGAGTATGGTGATTACCAACATCAATGTTAAACAGTATAAGTACAGTGCGTAATCAGTTAACGAACACTTTTTCGAAAGACGAACACATGTTCGGATAATGAACACCTCACAGAACAGTCTGTGAGACCCGTGGACTGACGAAATGACAGGTCAGCCCGATGGCTGTATGGTAAAGCTGTAACTTAACATTCTGGAGGATCTGAGGTCCCACTCCTCCAACTTTTCAGGAGGGATCTGGGCCCGGCCTGTTGAAATCCATTCTTCAATCTTCCGGTCGACCCCATCATGGTGTTGGTCAGCCTGTGATGATGGCGGCTGGTTATCATGGGTGTTGGTCAGCCTGTGATGATGGTGGCTCTATAAGTAGCCATCATGGGTGTTGGTCAGCCTGTGATGATGGTGGCTCTATAAGTGACCACTCGCCAGTTAAAATATCCATGAGGATATTTCGGCTTAACTAACCTAACGGAATGACAGGCCTATGTCTTGCGCGTTCGTGGACTTATGGGTAAAGGTGGGTTCACACTATGACCAACTGACCGATTCAAGCCAGAACAATCACATTACACTGCCGACTGTTGTTGCTATGGAATCATGACGTAAAATCGTTCGAGTCAGTTGTAGTGTGAACCCACCTTAAGGATGGAAGAACAGTAGTTTTTCCCAATTAAAATGAACTCGAAGACAATGTAAAGATCAAAGATTTATTAAAGAAGGTAAGAGAGAGATTTTACAATATTTTGATGTCAAAGATTTATTAAAGAAGGTAAGAGAGAGATTTTACAATTTTTTGGAAATTTTTTCGTCTGAAGAACAGTAATTTTTCCTGATTAAAATGAACTTGAAGACAACGTAAACAAATCAAACATTATTAAAGAAGGTAAGAGAGAGATTTTACAATTTTTTGGTCTTAGAATATTAAAGAAGGTTAGAGAGAGATTTTACAATTTTTTGGTCTTAGAATGGCACCCATACCAGATTGGAGAGATTTTACAATTTTTTGGTCTTAGAATGGCACTCATACCAGGTTAAGATTTTACAATTTTTTGGTCTTAGAATGGCATCCATACCAGGTTGAGATCAATAGATTTGGGCATCTCTACCATAACAATGCTATTAATCGCTTCCGAAAAATCCTGAAGGAGAGAGAGAAAAGCAATCAATATTGGACAGATTCTTTATTGAAAAATAAACATATAGATGAAAATGCAAGATTATGTATGTATATACTGTATTATTATTGTTATTACATATAAATAAACATAAATAAAAAATTATATACTTTCTTACTATGTTTTTTTGGGTCTCCGGAACGAATTAATCAAATTCCCATAAAAACCTATGGTAAATCAATTATCGGTTAACGAACAATTCGGATAATGAACATTTTCTTGGAACAGATTATGTTCGTTAACCGATCACCCACTGTATAGTTAACTTGGAGTATAAGTATAATGTTTAATAAATATTTTATCAGATTTATCAACAATAACAAAACAAAAAAAAAAAACAGCCTAAAAGTGTGACATTTGGCTATCGCGTGCAGAATGCCGGGATTGCTTTAGGAAATGTGGGATTATCCTAAATCGTGATACTTGGAGGGTATAAACATATCATCTTGGAGGGTATGAACCATACAGTGCCAGATTAAGACCCTTAGATGCCCTAAGCAATAACTAATTTTGGTGCCCCCCTTATACTTGTAATTCGAAATATATAAAACAGTATTTACATTTTAATAGACTAAGCAGCCAGAGCTGCGTGTGCTATTACAGGGTCTTCAAGCTATGACCCACGGGCCACATGCGGCCCGTGATATGATTTTATCTGGCCCACCAATTGGAATAATTTTTCAATAAGAATCGCAAAAAAAAACCAGAGGATGTTGATAGATTTCAAATGCATTAATTAAAATTGGGTTCAAAATATATTCCCAAAAAGCAAAAAGTATCTGTAATCCAAGTTAGGAAATTTTTTTTGTATATTTTACGCCCCTTCCAATCAGGGAGATTACTAAAGCTGTGGTCACACTGTGCAATTTTTCATCGCGTGCACAGCTGCAACAGCAATGGCAACAATCGCCAAATAGTGGTCACATTGGGAAATGTAGCTTGCGACGCAATGGATAGTCAACCAGTGAGAGCACGATAAAATCATCCAATGAAGTTATAGTCAAGGTGGATGTTGTTGTTTAACTGTTATTTCTAGGGTTAGCGTTTAACTGTGCAATATAACAACATTAATTCAGTTTTAATAATTATTTTAGTTATCTACTACCTAGAGTTAGCGATATGAGTGAAATTAAAAAAGGATTAAGAGGAATGATGCTATAATTTTAAGAACTTTGCTTATTTCATGCCAAGCATGATTTTTTAAATATTTTTTTCGATAATCCATGGAATTGAAGTCCCACAAACAACTATGTTGTTGTAATAATTCAATAAAATTTGACTCTACAGTCGAATTCCATGTAACCGCCATCTTGCTTTTCATCCCGCCACCTCACTTTTCATTGGTTGTGAGCTTGCAACCATCGCCGGGAAAACAAGCTCTCTTATTTTTAAGAACGTTTGAAGTTGCCTGCTATTCGGAGGGGGTTTACCAATTTGTTGGAAGAACCATCACTGTTGCAGTCACACACGCGGCAAACAATTGCACAGTGTGACCACAGCTTAAGGGATGCGGCCAGTTGCAACCACGGGCTGTATCCATATCTGTGGAGGGGTCCGGATCATGAAAGATGAGGATCGCCAGGCCGAGCCCAGCACCTGAAAAAGTTTTCAGAGTTACCAGACCCGGGATGCGAACCCAGGTCCTGAATGGCACGCCGACAGCATTACTACTCGGCCATCCAGCCGCAATCTTTCTGACTGTAAAAGGTCGGTTAAAATGGACAAAAGAAGAAAAAATTTAAAAGAATTCAAAACGAAATAAAAAAGTTAGTTATTCCTTATATCTGCTTTGTTATTGTATTGGTTTATCTGCTTTCAATAAAACTCATATATCTAATTCTACAGTTTTTTTTTTTTTTGCTATGGCCCACAGAACGATGCTGAAGTATCCAATGTGGCCCTCACGGTGAAAAGTTTGGAGACCCCTATGTTATTGGAATAGTCACTAAGCACCATTAAGGCTGTTTGAGAAGTTTTAAATGATATATTAACAACAAACTAACAGGGATAAACCATTTTACGAATTAACCAAACGAACTAGCCAAACTTCCTCTGGCAGATAAAGTTTTAAATTACATTTTATTAAAACGATTATTATTTGAATCAAAGCTATGGTGCCACCATCTATTGAATTAATAATATTACTATGAATTAATAGATGGCGCCACCTTAGTGCTAAATACAAAATTAATTAATTATTAATTCAATGGATGGTGGCACCATAGCTTTGATTCAAATAATAATCATTGTAATAAAATGTAATTTAAAACTTTATCCGCCAGGGGAAGTTTGGCTAGTTCGTTTGGTTAATTCGTTTTGAAAGCAAGAAAGAGGTTATGAGTGGCACATGCAATTAACACCAGTGACAGTTGGCAACTAAACTAAGAACTTCTTATGAGTTAGTACAGCCATTCTCAACCCACGGGCCACATGTGGCTTGCCAAGCTATTATGTGCGGCCCATAATGCACAGTCATGAATTTAATGAAAGCATGGAATTCTTCTCCCACGTACAAAAAAGAATAATTCTGATATAACAATTTTTTTATAAAATCTAGAAAAAAATTGACTTTTCCTAATTTGCTAGGTCCTTCCTGATGCACTCATAAAATTTTACAGGTTATATGTCAATTTGGAAAACACACCTATGGAATTCACGAATTGAGAAGTAGAGTTTTTATAGGCAATTTTTTAGAAGTGAGACTTTTTTAGGTGACACTGGTTACCAACTGCTGATACAGCATGTTGTGGCCTGCTTAATGTAGCAACCAAATGTATGCGGCCTGGGGGAAAAAAAAAGTTGAGAACCACTGAGTTACCTGCCACTTGTACTGTTTCAAACACATCTAGACTTGTTCAAAATTTATATAGCTTCCAATCTGCGGCACAGTGTACTTTATTTTGCGGGCTAAACATGATGACACAAGAGAGAACACTTTATAAACAAAACTTATTCATTTTTCATTAAATTTTGAAAATGGCTATAAATTTAATTAATTTAATAATTTAAATGATATATTTGGATATGAAAACTTTCTGTGGTGCCCCCTTCCCTTGATGCCCTAAGCATGTGCTTACTTTGCTTATAGATTAATCCAGCACTGGAACCATATCAATAAACATTCCAAAGTTATTGAGAAAATTATATATGTTCAATATGAATTATTATAAATTGGTTAGTCATATTGATAACTAACTGATCCTTGAACAATGCTGGTTACCAATATATAAAAACACTCTTTTTGTATCCAGTTCTATTTTTGTATTCATTCACTTTATTATGATAAAGTAGTGTGATAATAAATATTGATTGTGGACAATCCGTCAATTTTGGACATTTCCAATTTACAATTCAGTTTAAATCCTGCCATTGTAAGTCATAAGTCAAGAACTATCTGTAGTTATGATACATATTTGCATCCTTCTTCTTTTGTACAATTGTAAAACTAGTACAGTGGTGCCTCGCAATTCAACATTTGAGTTTTGCGGGTTGACACTTACGCTTGCATGGAATTGTGTGATGTCATTTGCTATCTGTCAGCTCTTTTTGGGCTACTTTGATGTTTGCCCGTGTTGTTTGTGTTAATTATCAATTCTAAAAGTAAAAAATTTGTAATTATTATTATTTTTTTGAGTGAAATGTAAGGGTTGAAGTAAAAAATTTGTAATTATTATTATTATTTTGAGTGAAATGTAAGGACTGTGTTGTTTTTGTTAATTTTTAATTCTAAATTTTTCAGAAAGTAAAATAAGTGTTGTTTGTGTTAATTTTCAATTCTTCATTTTTCAGAAAGTAAAATATTGTGTTTGTGTTAATTTTCAATTCTACATTTTTCAGAAAGTAAAAATTTTATTGCCCGTGTTGTTTGTGTTAATTTTCTATTCTACATTTTTCAGAAAGTAAAAAATTTGTTTTCAATTCTACATTTTTCAGAAAGTAATTAACTTGTAATTATTATATTCAATTCTGCATTTTTCCGAAAGTAAAAAATTTGTGCAACCATAGTTATTATTATTATTTTCTTGCTACATTTTTCAGAAAGTAAAAAATTTGTAATTATTATTATTTTTTTAGTGAAATGTAAGGATGGGTTCAAAGAAATGACCAGAGGAATATTCCGAAAAGAAGAACACTCAATTGAGCAAAGAGACAAAGAAAAAAATTTAGATAAAGTGCAGAAAGGTAGAACAATTAAAATATAACTCGAATATGGCATTCATAGGACAGCTGTGGCAAGATTTTGCAACAGAGAGAAAAGATTATGGGTGCTAGGATGTTTTCTGGAAGACTTCGTTTCAACATCCAAGGGCTAATAAATTGTGTGTGTTGTATATAAATTAGTGAATTTTGTTCCGATCTTGTGTGTTGTGTATAAAATAGTGTATTTTGTAATTTAGTTTGTTATACAATAGTAAAACACATATAATAAAGTAAATAATATAGTGTACTCTCCCATCCCACCCATTAGGGGAGTGGGATGGGAGAGTACACTATATTAGAAAAAAATTTAAAAGAATTCAAAACACATTAGGGGAGTGGGATGGGACCGATAATGAATTAATCTATTTTACAGAATCTTATATGGGAAATATTGTTCCGCTAATCTATTTTACATAGTCTTATATGGAAAATATTGTCCCGCAATTCGACATTAGTTTGGTGACAGATTACTGACGAATTGCGAGGCACCACTGTAGTGATTCAAAAAATTATATTATACTTTAAAATTTAATCAGTTACTTTCAATTTGAATATGATTAAACTTCATTTCCAGATAAGCAATTCCTATCTCAACTAGAACTAACAAAAGTTGAAATTTTTCATATATCCAGAATTATACAGAGTACAGGCACCCATTCTGTATAAAATTTTTCACTTACATAAGTGAATCATTCCACAAAATCCTATACAAATTGAATCTACTTATGTCATAGCTGTGACCTACCAGTACTATGTAGTACTAGTAGGTCAGAGCATTAATACACTTATATTAAAAAATAAGGGCAAAAATAGTATAGTAAAGGAGTTAGTTACCATCTTGCAGGATCCAGATTCAATTCAAGTCTCATATTTCCTTTTTTCAGACCTGGTCATTAACTGAAATAACCTTTCTAAGTACAGATCTATATACAGGAATACCTTGATTATTGCAGTTATTGCTGCCATGAAAAATACTCCAACAATCAGACGAAGAAAAATATTGTAGATAAAGTGTAGAAAGGTAGAACAATTAAACTGTAACTCGAGTACAGCGTTCCTAGGACAACTGTGGCAACATTTTGCAACAGAGAGAAAAGATTAAGGGTGTTAGGGTGCCTGCTGAAAGACATCATTCTAACATCCAAAGGCTAATAAATTGTGTGTTGTGTATAAAAAGTGTATTTTGTAATTTAGAGTGTTATACAATAGTAAAACACATATAATTAAGTAAATAATATAGTGTATCTCTCTCACCTCACCCGTTATGGGAATGGAATGGGGACCGATAACGAATTAATCTAATTTACATAATCTTATATGGGAAATATTGTTCCATAATAAAGTAAATAATATAGTGTACCTCCCTCACCTCACTCATTAGGGGTGCGAGATGGGGACTGATAACAAATTAATCTATTTTACAGAGTCTTATATGAGAAATATTGTCTTGCAATTCGACAATCTCTCAGTTTGACATTACTTCGGTGACAGATTAGTGTCAAATTGTGAGGCACCACTGTTAATGAAGTAGCTACAAAAAAAAAGAAGAAAATAAAGACTGAAAATTAAAAAAAATCCATTTTGATAAAAATAAGGCAAAAGAAAAATCATTGAAGAAATGAATTTGGATAAATAAAAAACTTTTAACATGGGGTAAAGAAAAACTAAACACACTGAAAAATAAAGAACAGAAGAAAATAAAAATAGTAGAAAGGATATTTAGGATAACAAGTGAATGTCTTATAAAAGTAACAATCTTAAAAATTTTTACTGAAATTCCATACCCAAGCAATACTAATAAATGCAGATGCAGCATGAAAGGAAGCAAGTGAGAAGCAAGAAGAGATTTATCAATTGCATGCTTCAATAGATAAAAGGAAATTCAAAATTATTTGAGGGTCCTAAGTCCCTAAAGTTAGAATCAAAGAACAACAAAAAAATTTTTGTTCTTTAGTTTTCAAAGAACAAAAAACAAATATATTATAATACATTGTGATACTTTTTTCTCTCTTACACTGCCTTAAATTTTTGTAATTTAGTGTGTTATATAATAATAAAACACATGTAATAAAGTAAATAATATAGTTTTATTTCTCTCTCATCTCACTTATTAGGGGAGTGGGATGGGACTGATAATGAATTAATCTATTTTATATAGTCTTATATGGGAAATATTGTCCTGCAATTCGACATTAGTTCGGCGATGGATTACTGACGAATTGCGAGGCACCACTGTACACTTGAATATGATATAACTACATTGTTATAATAAATGAATACATTGCTTTAGAAATGTTATGCAAGGCTGGATTGATTTGCTAAGATTTGGAGTTTCCCAATGAGCTGTCATGGCTGGAAAAAATTTTTTTATATCTATGAAAAAGTAAAAAAATTATTTATGAAAAATTACATAGTATGTCTATATCTTTACTATTTTCCAGCCTAAATATGTTCCAGTCCAGCATTGCAGATAATAATGTCATAAGGATAATGCTGCAAAGTGGAAAAGAGATTGATGAGCAGTAGTAAATCATTATGAATATATATATATATATAAATATAGCTCTAATAGTTGGTATAATTTTTAATTTAATTGAAATATTGTTATTTAATTATATTATTTGATTGATCAAATAACAATAGATAAAGACAAAAAGGTTATATTTAAAATAAAAATTTAGTTAAGATATATGTCAAATTAGTCAGTTGTTTTTCTCTTTAATGGATAAATTTTATTTCTAGTTATTGATGTCAGGATTGATTAGCAGTGTCTTAGTATTTGGCTGCAAAAATAAATACTCAACCAAGAAATCTGTCTTTTATTTTAAGGTAATTTTTTTAATATTTTATAATAAATATAAGGATATTAATCTATATTAATTAAACATTTTTATAATTAAATGTAATAATTTGATTATGAAAATTTATACTAGACCCAATCAATAATTAACTGTCTTGCTGCCATTGACATGTATAGGTATCAAAAAAATAGAACAAAAATGCAAGTTAAAATTCAATTCTGATTTTATTAATCCAGCTTTTGCAAATTAGTTTTTTTATGTGTATTTGTTGAAAATATGCATTTTTGATGGTGGTTTTTAAATTTTTTCAGTTGCTGAAATATTTTTTTAAGTTACTTATAAACAAACATTGTTTATATTTGAAAGGCTTAATAGAATTTGGATTTTTTATTTCATTCTGTCGATTTTATAATCTAATCTATCAAAGTTATTCTGATTATGTGATTCAATAAATGATGTTTTTGAAATTTTTAGAAAAAATCAAAATTTTCTTAAAATTAGTTATAAATTAAGAAAATATTGGTTAATTCTGTTAAAATAATTAAAATATACTTTAATTATTCTTTTTTTTTCCATTAGAAAAGAAAAAATGTTATTAAGAATTTAGTAGTAGTTAATTGGACCAATCCAGTTATCCCTGCCACAAATTAAGAATAATACCTTTCAACTATTTTGGTTTTTAAACCTTTGTTTCCTCAGATTTTTTTTCCCAATAAGTGCATTATTTTCATTTCATTTTTAGATCCTAAATGTCTTTGTCCTCCCCTCTCTCACTGTTTATGATGTCCTCACAGGTCATCCTTAAAGATGACCTGTGAGGACAAAAGCCATTTGATTTTTGGTTTCAGCATACATAACTTCTCCAGAAAATATTGTGATTACTAAATTGGAGGTATGCTATTTCTATTATCATCAAAAATCAGGTTAGTGGGATGCTCTGTATAAGAGAGAATATTTTGTGTTTAAATATAGTAATTACTTAGATAATTTAAAAAATTCTGCAATCAAATAGGTATTTGTGTGACATAATTCAAGATCAAATATGTGATTATTTCTATGTTTAATGTTACAGTAAAAACAAATATGGTAAAAATAAGGGATCATTGTATTATATATACACTGAAATACATATTACTGATAATCAAAAGTAAAATCAATGGAATTAAAAATTCAGATTTTTAATTTGATTCTACTTTTGATTGCAAATATGTTAAATATAATAAAGAAATAAATTCCAGACATATGTAAAATTTTCATATAACACACGTAATTTTCATATAACACATCATCAATATTTAATATCATATTTAATTTATTTTGTAAATTTATACTAGTCAAGGCAAATTTATTTATGTTTTCTTTAGAGATTGAATTTGCTCTGTTATATCAAGTACAGTGGGTGATCGGTTTACGAACTGTTCGGATAATGAACAAACACTTTCGTGAAAGATTTTTTTGTTCGGATAACAAACACTTCACAGAACAAACTGTGAGGCTCGCGGACTGATGGAATGACAGGTCAGCTGGATGGCCATGTGGTAACGCTATGGATTACCATCCTGGAAGATTCGGATTCCACTCCTCCAATTTTTCAGGAAGGTCCGGACCTGGCCGTTTAATCTCATCCTTCAACCATCCGATTGGCCCCATCATGAGTATTGGCCAGTCTGTGATGAGCTCTATAAGTGGCCGCCGCCAGATAAAAGTATCTCACGAGGATATGGCAGCTTAACTAACCTAACGGAATGACAGGCTTAGGCCTTGTGCGTTCGTGGAGATATGGGTAAGAATGGAAGAACAGTAGTTTTTCCTGATTAAAATGAACTCGGAGACAATTTAAAATAAATCAAAGATTTATTAAAGAAGGTAAGAGAGAGATTTTACAATATTTTGGTGTTAGAATGGCACCCATACCAGGTTGAGGTCCTTAAGCTTGGGGATCTCTACAATGACAATGCTATTAATCACTATCGAAAAATCCTGAAGAAAAGAGAAAAGCAATCGACATTAGACAGATTCTTTAATGGAAAATAAACATAATAGATGAAAATGCAAGATTATGTATATATATTATTGTTATTACATATAAATAAATATAGTAAGAAAGTATATAATTATTTATTTATTTATTATTGGGTCTCCAGAACGATTTAATCAAATTCCCATATAAACCTATGGTAAATCGATGATCGGTTAATGAACAATTCGGATAATGAACATTGTCTTTGAACAGATTATGTTCGTTAACTGATCACCCACTGTAGTTGAGTAATAACAGGTATTTTATATTCTGATCCAGATTAAAGAGGGTGTTGGATCATCAGTGTCCAAAAAATCAATGTTCAACCTGTATGTGTTTATTAGGTTGATTTTAGTTAATAAGCTGGACCCAGATTCAAACCATTCTGAAAAAATAGAGCTGAGAGACATGGAATTGAATTTAGATCCTCCAAGTTACTAAACAGCTGCTTTACCATTCAACTCACACATTTTTTGATATAATTATTTTTAATGTTATGTCTTTGTGACCAATTAGTATTGTATAGATATCCCTCAGTTTATGAAAGTTACTGGGACCTTAAAAACTGTGTGTTAAGTGAAAATTCTTAAATCAGAAACTCATTTCCCATTAATTCCAATGTAAAAATTTTTAATTGGTTCTTGGACACCAAAAAGTGATTGCCATTTAAAAGCATTAATATAAATATAATCATATAATCTATTGTATTATAGTATATGAGAGATATTACTTATTTTTCCTATTATTTGCCAGATATTCAGAGCCACTAAATGCAACAAGTGATTTTTGAATTTAAGTCTAATAAGGCAATAAACTTGTCATTGTAATTTTGTTTATTAGTTAAAAATTTTCAATAATGTCTTAAGTTTATGTAATTCTCAAAAATCTTCATTCTGCTAAATTATTGGCAAAAGTAAATCTAATTTTCTAGAAGTTTGTATTGATGTTTTCAATTCTGTTTATTAGAAATTTATTAATTATAGATTTTATTATGATAATTATTTTAATAAAACTAATGGGCACAAGCAGTTTATTTATTTAAATCATTACATTGGTTATATATATCATCTCCCAACAGAACAAAAAAAATATTGCCATTTTTCAAATTTATATAGATAAAAAATATACAGTATTAAAGATTTATACAACTATACAATAATGTGCAATCATTATTTTTATGAAGTTAAATAGTCTTATATAATTTCAAAATTATTAAAAAATATAGTAAATATATTATGCATATGCTTATTATCAGTATAAATCAAGTATTGGGTTTGATACTGGATTCTCTAGTGAAAGTGAAAATGAATTTTTTCCTAAAATCAATGGCATATACAGTAAATTTGATACAATCAGTGAAGAAACTGAGCAAAAAAAAAGCATCGTTTTAAACAAATTATAATGAATGATTGATGATCAAATAGTTTTTTCACAAAAGCAACCAATTTTCTTTGCAAAATATAAAAAGTGGTATAGATATCTGCTCTTTGCTAAATAGAAAGTTTGTAAACTGAGGGATACCTCTATAAAATATGCTCTAACATATATATGTTTTGATTTATAATAAATTTCACAAAAAAAATCCACTTATCGTTAGATATGTTGGGAATTTTCTATATATTATTTTAACACCATATCTGAATATTATAGCAAATTTATTAATAACTAATGCATTTTCAAAAATTTTTATATTTGCAAATTTAAAATAAAAATGATATTTATTTAAAAATCATTTGCATGCTTATCAAATCATCATGCAGATTTGGTTGCATTTGTTTTCATGACATAAATTGAAATAGGCTTATAATTTTATATCATTTATGCATGTTTTATCCAATAGATTTTATTCTTCAACAACTATAAAGTAAAGAAGTTATTTGATGGCTATATGTATAAGTAATTGTTGGATTTTATGTGACTGATCATGTATCAATCTTTCATGTAACCTCCCTACTGCTTCCCATGGACTAATGCATTGTATTTTCAAATATGAATTAATCTTGTCAATAATTGTTATTTGCTGTTCATTTGGCAAATGTAATATAGCTGTATCATTTCCATTGTGCTTTTTGTATATATCAAAATATATTTCTATATTAATATAAACATTATATTTTAGAATTAAATATGGATTATAGGGTGCAATCTATCTATTATCCAGTCCAATGTCTATTTGACAACCATTGTTTCTTCTGCAGTATTATAGTAACCATCTAAATTTTTTTCAAAAATTATTTAGAAATCCTTTTATACAAATGTATTCCATGTATGATGCATTATAGTTTTAAAATTATGCAAGGTGCATATATCATATATCTCTGAACAAAGCCTTAAAGCAGCAGTTCTTAAACTTATGTGGTCCGAGGACCCCTTCTTGAACATTTTTTTTGCGGACCCCATCCCAACCCTAGGCATTTTATGTCATTCATAAGACTTAATTTCTGGCTTAATAATCTCATAGGCACTACATTATAATAAATATTGGTAAAAATGTATCGCTGGTTATTTTAATAAATGGTCTTGCACATAAAAATCACAAAAATTATATAAAAATCACAAAACATAATAATAATAGGTTCATGTTTTATTTATTTCCTTAAAAATATATTTTTTATTGCTCCGCGCTTCTTGCCTTTTCATCGTCGTCTTGAACTGTTTGCAACCATTTTTTATAATTTCGTGGACCCCCGGTAATGGCTATGCAGACCCGTGGGGGTCCGCAGACCACAGTTTAAGAACCGTTGCCTTAAAGTCATGATTTCACTTTTTGTCAGACTTTTTGACTCCTTTTTGTCCTGACACACAAAATGGAGTCTATATCATCAATTTCATGGTTTTTGGAAAAATCTAGAAGTGCAGGATCTGGAATTATTCCAGATGCTTCAAGCTGAAGGTAGATTCCTTACTGTGCAATCAGTTACCTGACCCAAAAAAAGGATAATTGTAATCTAGAGGCTTCACAAAGGCTGTCATGCGTCATTATTATTTGAAAAAAATTTAATTTTTTTTTTCAAATGATGACACGATATCATTTTAAGCATATTTTAATATCAAAACCTTTAGCAGTCAAAAATTTTTTCAGAAATATTTTTAATGCACTTAATGTTTTTCTCAACTGTAGTAGTAGCTGAGTAAAGCACTAAAGTGCATTGAAAACATTTCTGAATTAAGTTTTTGATTGCTGAAGAGCTTTTCATTCTACTTTTGTTTTTGTTTTGTGCAGTCTTGGTGAACTTTTATTTTAATATTGTTTCCAAAAATGTTTTTGAGTTTTAACTTTAATTATTTTCTTAAAAGTTATTGGATTTCAAATATAAAAATATAAAATGAGCTTCATATTTGTCAATATATTATTAGGGGATAATTATATGCATGAAATATTCATCACAAACTAGCATTTTTGTTAATGTAATAATAAATTGAATATTTTTCATGTGAAATAAATAAAAATAATTATAAATAACAAAATATAAGATAAAAGCAATAAGAAATAGTTAGATTATAAAAGCAGAATAAAGAAGCATGATCAAGAGATTGCATCCACAGATTTTTATTTAAACTATGGATATCAATGAAACGTTTGAAAGGATTTGGCATAGTTTGAAGCTGATTATACGTATTCTGGACAACAGAAAATTTCTATTTTACAAAGCAAATAAACACAATTGGTCATGTAAGTAGTGACACAGTTAGCCATGTAATCATTGTTAATACTGAACTCTTGAATGAGATTCCATTGGAAGTGAGTAAGATCAAATATTTTTTGGTTTGATGAAATATCTGTAATATTGGTTATAGATCATTTACTCTTGGTCCTTGAGTTATGAATTTAATTAGTACATAAGTTTTGTTCATAAGACAGGTTGTTAATTATTCAGATGTCTGAATTATGAAAAATTTCAGTTATGAACAAAATGCTGTTATTTTGCATCTAAAATAACTTTATATACTGTATTTTGTAATATATTTCTTAACTGACCAATTAGAAGTTTATTTCAGAGATTTGAATGAAAAGTTCTGAATATATTTTGGTGTAATCACTACTGTTTTGAAATACTGTCATCATATTAAATAACTGTGTAATTTTACATTACACTGGTTATCTAGAGCATTCTGCTATCATAATGTTTAAAATTCTTGAAAAATTTTTAGAATTTTTTGAAATTAAAAAATAAAATTTCAGATTCATAAGTACAACTGTTCATAATAACTATTTATGGAAACAATTTATAGTCTATTTTCTAAATTAATAAGGAAATACAGTATATATTTTTAATATGTAGTATTGTATTTATAGGATTATAATCCAATAACCTTTTTTTGAATTTACCTCTGATCTATCAGCTAAATCTTAAATTGTAAACATTCATATGAAATTTGCTTTTTTATAGAGCTATATTTTCTTTGATTCCCAAAATAATTTCTAGATTTTCAATTGCTATAGAATAATAACTCCTTTTATAAATATCAAATAGAATTTAATATAAGAAAACTAGAGAAAAAATCTAATAAAACAAAAATTATCTTATAATTATTATTTCATTTATTAAGATTAAATAAGAAAGTAAAATAAAGGATGTTTTTGAAGATTCTTTAACAATATAAACTAATCCTCATTTGCTATCTATATATGCTAAAGAATAATCAAGATTTAATATTTCAGGTGGCATGTTTCATCATCTTACCTGTGTCCATCTTGACATCATTAATAGCATCTGTATTTCTATCTGTACATATTTTTATGTACCTGGACAAGTATAGCTCTTGTTCCATGATAAAAAGTGATTGTATGTGTCGAAAATATGGGCAATTGTATGACCATTTATTTACTTATCAAGATACAGACTGTCAAATAGTGCATTCTACTATGAGAATCCTCATGCTGATAATGGCAGCATTGGGCACCATAGGAGGAATTTCTGCATGTTGGTTTTTAACACTCTTATGGAGTAGTCACTATGATCATGTTTATTCTGGTGTCAGTATAGATGATATATCTGTTATATAATATTTCTATTGAAATCTATTAGATAAATAGTAAATATCTAAATTTATGTACTTAATGCAAGTTTGAATTCCATTCTGATTTTTTGATGATGATTTTATATATATAAATAATTGATATAAATTCATTTATCAGTGGATTTCAAAATTAGCTCACTTAATAATCTGTCAAAAAGTAAAAATCTTAATGAAAAATTTAGAAATGTTGATAAATGAAATCTTTGTTTAAACATACTATTAACTTATTCTTTTATTATTTTTAAAATGTTGAATCTCAGATATCTACTTTAAATCTATAATAGATTTCTCTAATATTTTATATAAGCTACTGAACACAAATTTTGTTTCTATAATCACAAACTAAATGTTTGAATTATAATGATATTTAGGGTTTAGCATTAATTATCTTTTAAATTTAATGCTTTTATGAAATATTCAATAATTATATACTTGAAGAATTTTTCAGTTTGTAATGATTACATTTATATGCAATATCATAACAAGTATGGGGCAACCAGGGCTCTCGCATCAGAACAAAGAAGATAAAGGCAAGAACTAAGCTTTCAATTTAGCAAAAGTTTTTTTTGGGGACATAAAAATATTTATTCTGTTTTTAGAGGCATAAGAATGTATTTGCCCTGGGTATAGTAACATCTAATTAAATTTTATTTAATTTATGGATTAAATATTTTCTCTTTAAATGCTATGAATATTTATAGAAAATGAAAAAAATTTAATATGAATGTTAATTTTTTTCATTTTCTATAAATATTTATACATTTTCTGTGTGCACCTGACAGAATTTTTACTTAGTATTTCTGTTAAACAACTATAATGAATAATTTTGCATTTTTCTAGTCATAAGTAAAATATATATGTATATGTATATGTATATATATATATATTCAAACATATTAATTTATTCAGAATTTTGCAAGTAAAATCACAGATGTGTATAGTGATATATTTATCTGTGGGTCGGAGGTATAGGGCACTATGTCCATTTTTGGCCAAAATGAGATTATTGGCACAATCATATGGGTTTCTCGTCCTCTACCCACAGGTATACAACACTATGTCCTACATCAATAATTGGTGGAGTTACGGTGCTTTTAAATAACACCAAGTCCGTAAGGGAGGACAACGTAAAACAACTTCAAACTGCTCTCCTGTAAAATGTAGTAAATGTGACATAGTGTCCTATACCTCCAACCCACATATATATATACATACAACAGGCAATCCCCGAATTATGTAGATGGATCTTCATGTGAAACCTTATGTGTAAGTCAAAACATATGTATGTCAAAGCATACATTATACAGTACTAGTGTGTCACAATGATGTAACACTAAAAATAGTTATATTAAGAATAAGTACATAAACTGCATGGTAAAGCAGTCATTTATCATTTTGGAGAATTTGGATTTAATTCAGTCCTACATCTCAAGTTGTTTTAGAAGGGTCCAGGTTCAGATCTGGCTCGTTACCTAAAAATAATACTACATAAGTATGTCGTCAGTGTAAGCCAGATCTATATAAGTCTGGGATTGCCTATATATATATTTATATTATAGCCAAAAATTATTTGACCACCAAGAATGGATCTTGATGACATTAATTGGTCATTGCTGTCAATGTTGGATTGTATTGGGAAATGTCATTATTAAAACATATACACTAGTTCTTAACGTCATTAACCATCATTTTGGGACAATGTTGTAAAAAGAAGTTAGGAATGTGTTTATAATACTAACTATCACATTTGTTAGTGTTGTGAAATTGGCTTAGTATATATTTTTTATGTTTAGTTTCTAATATCTGGCAATGAAGATGTTAATTATTCAAATAAGTCAATTATTCAAATCATTATAGCCCAAAAAAATGCCCTGTATCTTTTAGTGCATTGGTGATTGTGCTGAAGTATTAATTTTGCCCTTAATGCATTTGTTTCCAATTATTTATTGAAAGATAAATGCAATATAGCATAGAAATAGGTTTAAGGTGTCGTTACAGAGTAAGATGATTCTAGATACTGTGTAAATGGTTTTGTTATTTATAGACAATTTCATAAAATTATTTTGTATAATACTTTATACTATAAAATACAGAATAGTAATTTTGCATACACTTCTGTAATTTATTTGTACATCTAATTATATCTTTTTATAAAAACTGTGAATATTCTCGTACATATTTGATTATCCAAACAACCTTGATCAATTAATTACAATAATTGAGATAGCTGAAAAACTAATTTTATATCAGTTATCTTCAATTTAATTAGTACTTATATCCCATATTTTATATGCATTATTATGTGTATAGAGCAGCGTTTCCCAAACTGTGTTCCATGGAAGGTCAATAAGTATTCCGTAAAAAATTACGAAAATTAATATAAACTTATTATTTTAAATGTGTCAAGTTGAAACTGAAGTCTGATTTATTTTACTATTTTCATGTGTTTTATTTTATATAAATACAAAATAAATGTTTGTCTTTTTGACTTATACTTATTAGCCTAATTTATTTAATTATTATTATCTATCTATACTATAAAATAACCAAGGTGTTCCATAAAAATTTCGGGATTTGTGAAGTGTTCTGTCATTGAAAAGTTTGGGAAATGCTAGTATAGAGCATCCCATTTATCTTAAGGTTGTCTAGGCCACATAAAAAAAATGCTAGCTTTTGATCTGAAGGATCTTAGGCACTTCACTTTTTCAAGAGAATCCAAAATGAGTTTGTTGATTTCCATCTTCAATGTACTGATCAAAGCTGCATTCAATGCAAGTCTAATCAATATATGACACTTTTGAAGATCCCATCTTCACATTGAAACTTAGTAATATAAAACATTTAATATTTCAACTAATCAATAATCTTTTTATTTTTTATTGAATGAAAAATATTTTGGATAGAGATTTTGATTTTTAGAGAGATTCATAAGATTATTAATTTATTTATAACATTTTTTAATGAGATATCCAGATTACTAACACTATTTTGAATATACATGTACACAATATTCAAATGATTGAGCAATTATAAAAATTTATTTACAAAAAATTATTAGGTAATAATAGCATAAAAATTTACAATACAGTACTACACCATTGAAAAGGAAAACTCAAAGAATTTTTATATGCTAATGAAATATGCCTGTGCTTTTATTTGTTATCCTATACATATCAAGACAATGATCAATTTCGTGCCAAATATTCTTCAATATGTGATTATCTATTTGGCAACTAATATTGGAATGCAAACTTTTAATGTTGTAGGGATTGGAATATAGTAAATTCCATCTTTCAGAAAGCTTCACAGGAAGAAATTAAATGGATTAGATTTGGAGATTATGGCAGCTAGGAAATGAACTCTCCTCAGCCAATTCATTTGCTTGATTGCTGACTATTCGAGAATGCTATTTCATTGTGGGACATAGTGATTGCATTCCAAAATGAAAAGCATCACTATATATAAAAGGACTTGTCTTCAAGTAGTTGAAGCATTAATTACAACTCCAACAATTGTGGTAACAATTCTAGTAATTGTTTTTCCTTCAAAGAAAAAAGGTCTGTACACCATGCTGCAGGTCACAGCATACATCCATGGTCACAGGGCATGAAATATGTTCTAATCTACTGGCAAAAATGGAACTATTGGAAATTTTATTCTTCTGATGTTTAAGAAATACAGAATAAAATTCTTTAAATTTTCTATGCAGTAATATAAGTTTAATTTTTGTATATTATTTTGAAAATAAATTTTTGTAATTGCCCACATCCTTTATAGACACTATATTTTTTATTTGATGTTTATCAATTAAGTTAAATTCAAAACTGTATATAAATTTTTAGTAAATGTCTTGAAGAGTTATTTTAATGTTTTATATTGCTTTATTTATCATTCAAAGGCATAAAATTTGATTTGAATAAATTTTCTCTATATAGTTCAAATAAACATATGGGCCACTACGAAGATTATTGATTTTTACTGGAAAGCAGTAAATAATGTTAGCCAGATTGGCTGCGTTAAAACGCTTCAGCTTTTCACTAAAGGAATCTCATGATTCTCAGATCCCCTTGAAAATTTCTTTCATGGGGTCCAGCCTTGGCTCATTGATCCCCATCCTCTACAATCCATCTAATGCCTTTG
Source organism: Olivierus martensii (assembly GCA_000484575.1). Taxonomy (NCBI): domain Eukaryota; kingdom Metazoa; phylum Arthropoda; class Arachnida; order Scorpiones; family Buthidae; genus Olivierus; species Olivierus martensii. The sequence goes on along the minus strand of AYEL01075113.1, from coordinate 3,867 downwards.
CAGTTGCAGAGTTATAATCTCAGTACTTAGTAATTACCATCAATGTATATACAAATTGGCTGCTCGGTGTTAGGAATATGAAACCATCTGCTATGTTGCAGAATGAGTATTTTTGCGAATGTACATTTGGTGATATAGCAAATTGACTTTGTTTTGCTGACCAGATGTATTCCACTTATTTTAGTAAGTGTGATGATCAGATTCTAATAATTAATAAAAAGAGAGTAGTACCCCGATATTAGTTATTGATTAAGGGCATAGTATTAATAACAAGGGTGGAGTACTAAATCATTTTATTATAAGTTTTTATAAATACACAATATTGATAATTTTGAATGAATGTGTAAAATACTTCAAATTTTGCATTTTCCTAATTGTTTAATATTTCAAGAAAGGAGAAAAATAGATTTAGAGGTCATTGACAGTGAATTGTTAAAAAAAAGAACTATTACATGTATTTTATGCTAAAGAAAATGTTAAGTTATGAAAAAATAAGAAAGAAAAATGGAGTGAATAAAATTTTATTTTTTGACAACGATTATAATCAAACAATAAGCAAGGGAATAATTACACTATTAATACCAAACAATAGTCAATAATCTTATCATTACTAAATTAACATTATTTTAAATTTAATAAGGATAGGATTATTAGCTGTTATTTGATATTAATTATATGAAGTTTAATAAGACTTTATACATTATTGAAAATAATTACCTTATTCAATTTCTGTCTCACAGATTATGAAAAATGCATCATCTGTGCAGACTACATTCATTTGCAAAATGTTTTTGCAAATGAATGTAGTCTGATCTCAGTATATATTTCAGTTATTTTCTTATTGAGTTTCATGCAGATCAATAAAAGTTTTTCTTAGTTCAACATCAACTATACTTCCCAAGTAGTACAGGGTGAAGAAAAATTTTGTCGTAAAATTTTGTGTACTGGTAGGTGGCAAAGAAACAAGTCGAAAATGTCGAAATGAACTTATAATCAAAATGACACCGTTTTCGAGTTAGGACCCTTTAAAACTAGCCAATCATAATCGAACATGAGAAGAATTAGTCAATCCCAATCGAGAGCGACACAGCGTGTGGCAATGGCTTTTCGTGGTTGACTGGATTGGCTGCATGGAAACGCTTCAGCTTTCCACACTGGAGGACCCGGGTTCAAGTCTCGGATCCCAACCCTTGAAAATATTTATCATGGGGTCTGGGCCCAGTTTCCACACTGGAGGACCCGGGTTCGAGTCTCGGATCCCAACCCTTGAAAATATTTATCATGGGGTCTGGGCCCGGCTCGTTGATCCCCGTCCTTCACAATCTGGCTGACCCCTTCGCAGGGGTGGGCAGCCTGTGGAAGGGCTTGTTTTGCCCTCACTTAGTACTCTTATTGAGTGGAAAGTGGCGTCATCTGTTGACAAAACTGGCTGGAAAGTGGCGTCATCTGTTGACAAAAAAATGGCTCTTCGCGTGCTCGATGGAGATTGGCTAGCTTTAAAGGGCCCTAACTCGAAACCGGTGCCATTTAGATCATGTATTCATTTGACATTTTCGACCTGTTTCAATGTTCCCTATCAGTACACATAACTTTACGACGAAGTTTTTCTTCAGCTGTATAGACCACTCTTTACCAAGACTTGCATTATAGGAAATTTGCATAGGCATGGCATGGAATCAAACATAGCAATAAACCATTTAGAAAGAATTTCAGGCCGATTATGCCGAAACTTATTTATGTACAGAAAAATTATGTCGGATTAGTATATCGTAGGATTTTATCAAATCAAATTGAAAATAATAAAATAGAGCCTTTCATAGGTGGTAAGGAAATATTATATCTCCAGGTGAAAAATATTGCCTACCTTCTATCACCTGGTCTTTGTCCAGGCTATGGTTCGATATTTCACGAACTACACTGACTAAACCTTCACAGTTTTCTTGGTTGACGTCATAGTTTCGTTTGAATAAAGAACCAGTTCAGTGAGCCAGGCCACATGATTTAAGATGAAGGCATTCATAAATGTTTTAGCAGAATTATCCACAAGTTTGATTGTTAGCGAAGTAAATGATACAAAATATGTTGATTATATTGATGTATTGAAGAACTCTGCATATTTATATAAATTGGACGCCATTGAAGAAGATTAAACTTCGCCCCATTGCGCATGCTGTTAGAAGTCAACCCTACTCGTGAGATAGTTTAGATCGTGTGAACTCAGTGCGACATAATCTGACATCAGTTGGAATAAAGAACACAAAGTGAGGAAACAGAGTAATATCGAACCACACCTCAGCCTTACATCCATACGCTACATAATATATACCTATAACGCAATAAAACAGAAATAACACACTATAAATAGCTAGAAATGTTGTATTCAACGAACAAACCAGCGCACGTGCTTGTGCTGCAATATGGCTGCCGATGGCTTCCGTTTTTTTCTGTCAACGTACCATTAGAACCAAGTCTATCCAGTTTGTGTATAAATCGATGGTAATCACCACTGATCAAGCCACTTATTGAAAAGTAGCGTCATTTGTTGACAAAAATAATAATAATAATACCAGTTATTTCCAAATGTAATAGACAAAAAATTTGTCTTTTTTCACAAAAAAGGCTATAAACATTTATTTTATCGGTTATTCGTCCAAAGAAGTCTGGAGAACCCAATATCAGACTATTCAAATTTTAGAAGCTGTTACAATTTTTCATTTGTGAATATAATTGTTTAAACAACGTATAGATTTACTATTCAAATTTTAGAAGCTGTTACAATTTTTCATTTGTGAATATAATTGTTTAAACAATGTATAGATTTTTATTATTATTATTATTATTTGTGAGAAAGGATTAATCAGAAAAAGAAAAATTTCAATATTTAAAAAAACTTTTATATTAATTAAAAATTCTCTCTAGATATATCTTTTTCTTATCACATATATAGTATAACTAAATTGAATTAACTCCACCCTAGTTGATGTTTCAAATGAATCCACACATCAGCAGGAAGAAAGTTGTGGCATGGGAATCAAATCAAGGCAAACTATCATGAGAAAAGGAAAAAATTCTTTATTTCACTGATAAATTTGACTATTCTTTATGGACTCAAAAAGTATATTTCGGCTCCTTTTGTGAAGAAAGTCGTGTTTTTAAATTCAATACACTCCGCCAGTGATGTAAACCGTGTTTGTTAAACTGTTTGTAAATTCACCAGTGACGTCACTGGAATATTCAACACTAACTCACCACATCAACCATAGTATGGGCGCGTTCCAAAACCTCAACAGTAAGTCATCAGTGATTAGTCTCTTTTGATGTCAAAAATAACTCAACATCAGCTTGTTTCTGTTTGACGATGATGAGTAAATTCACCAGTGACGTCACTGGAATATTCAACACTAACTCACCACATCAACCATAGTAAGGGCGCGTTCCAAACCTCAACAGTAAGTCATCTGTGATTAGTCTCTCTTGACGTCAAAAATAACTCAACATCAGCTTGTTTCTGTTTGACGATGATAATGATGTGTTACACTCTCTAACTTTTAAAATATTATCATCTAGCAGGAATTACTTTTCTGCGACGTTACAAAAACGATGTAAACCGGTGTCAACACACCGATTTCACCGTTACACCTACAACCAGCTCTAGAGGTGGTGTGTGTGTGTTGACACCGGTTTAAACCGTTTTCTAATGTCGCAGAAAAGTAGTTCTTGCTAGATGATAAGATTTTAATATCAATATATAATAAAATTATATATCGTAATTCTTAGTGTTTAATCAGAAAGAAAAATGATTCATAAATAATCGAAGATAATTTGCACAATAATATAAAAAGATAAAATGTAAATATAATTTAATGC
>AYEL01075111.1:0-43828 GCA_000484575.1 Olivierus martensii | reverse complement strand
ATATATATAATTTTTTCTTTATCAGACCGTCATTATTTTTCGCGAATATCATCATCGAAAACTGTCTTTCGGATGAAAAACTGGATTATTAAATATTTAAACAAGACATATATATATAATTTTTTTCTTTATCAGACCGTCATTATTTTTCGCGAATACCATCATCGAAAACTGTCTTTCGGATGAAAAACTGAATTATTAAATATTTAAACAAGACTTTCCTTTTTTTTTATTGTTTTCTAATATTTAGGTGGTAACAACTGCTCGAAACTGATAAAAAAAAGAACTCTGGAAACTCGGAAGAGTTCTTACAATAAAAGGATTTATCCGACTGAGTCTTTGTAGTCAGATCTGATTCATTTCTAAGTAAGCCATTGGTAGTAAGCAGCAGTTGTTATTGTACAGCATCGCTACTATTCTTAACTCGGCTCCATAATCTTAATTTATGTTGAGAATAAAGGAATTCCCGCGGTTTATTAACTTATTAACTCAAGGCAGGTGTGGTTTTATGGACTACCTCATATTAAACTGCTGTTTCTCTCTGCCCTGCCCTTTTTCTTGCCTCGCCCTTATACTGTTTCCTAACATGATTAAAATATCAATTTATGGCAAAGAAAATTTTCCGTTATTAATATACTGTATACGATCCTGTTAAGAAAAATAAATTAAAAAATAGTATATTATTTATTAATTAGTTTTGTATCGAGTTTTTTGAAAAGATCGAAACAGGAAAAATAAGAATTTTGGGTTTGGTTTAAGGTCAAAAGGGTGGAAAAATCCTTGCTTCGAAAATAATAGAAGTGGGAATTACAAGGTTGACACTTTATTGAAACAATTCCTCTGTGGGAAGAAAGGCAAGAAATAAATTAACAAATCGACCACTCACTACTAGAAAGTGAAGTGAATGAAATAAATTGCTTATTGATTACTTCTTTGTGTTCGAGTTCCGCTAAGTGTTCTGCTAATAATAAAACATCACCAGTCGGTCTTATAAGTTTACAGCAGTACTTGTCTTACTCAGCGTTTTCTGCCTCTTGTTCTTTTAATCATTCTCTCTTCTCTATCCATTTGCGAAAATTGAGACGAGTGCATCTTTTTTTTTCATAAGAGTTTTTACTCCTATTGAAAGTCTTCTTCAAATATCAGTGAATTGCACTCTTATTTTTTCATTAACTAACTTCGTCCTATAACAAAGATTATCTTCACGATCTAGAAACTTTTTCGTGAACTGATCACGTACAGAGTTTGAAATTTTTCGTTTGCGAAACAACAAAAGTCCATTTTTCAATTTTGAAGTCTTTTTTCCCCTGGCAAAAAATTTGTTACAAGTTTTCACTTTGTCCGTTGGTCAATATTTTTGCCATCAAGATATATGGAAATCAGTCATTGAAAAGTGTCCAGATTTCAATCACTCATTTCTCACTATTCAATCATGTATCTGTTAGTTTTGTGGATGTTACATCATTTCATTACAAGTTGGTGCCTCTTCTACACGTCAAAATGCGAATATTTCCTATAATATTTATCATATTTGCATAATATTACAGTTAATTAACAGGTTTTAAGTATATTTTACAACAGCAATCTTTGTGTTCTTGTGTCTTTTATCTTGTGTTCAATTTTTTCTCTTCTGTTTTCAGTTTATGCAAAATATTCCAAAAACGAAACACTGCAAAAAATTTAAATTTTAGACAATCGTTCAATATTGTTCTTGTTATATAACATTATCATTTTTAAAGTTTCCATATGGTCTCGTTACAAGATAGAGACCATTTGAAATTGTTAAAATTCTGTTTATTTGAAACTATTTATTGCATACTAGTACAGTGCTCCCCGGTTATAACTCTCTCGTTTATACCGTGGGTCTTTCCTGTTCCCCATTTTTTTTAAAAGAACTTCTGAGGAAAAATATAATACAACGCATAATTGACGTCCATCCGGCTTGCTAATTTCTTGTTATCATATTTAAATAATAATAGAACTAAAATTAGCAAAACTTCCAGAACTATTATTATTATTTATTGTTTTATATGAAAATAAAGGAATTTTCGGTAAGTTTTGTTTCATTAGTCGCTTTAAATTACTGATATTACTGATGAAATGATGATGAATATTACTGATGATGAAATATTACTGAATTACTGATTAAATTTAATCTACTGATATTCAAAAGTAAAAAATGTCTCTCTCGATGTAAATATACGACATAAATTATTGTCACCTAAAATATCTTATTCAGATGAGTTTCTCAGTTAATACTTTACATAAATCTGTGACGAAAAGAGGAATTTAAAAAATCTTATGAAACTCCCGATAGCCAGGTGGTGCCGCTCCTCCGCCATTTTGTTGCTTGTTATTTGGCGGAAATTTTGACGGTGATTTGAGATGTAATTAAACTTTAGAAAAAACGTTGAAAATGATGTAAATTATTATTAATATTTTTTCTAAACTGTTAGTTGTTATAATTAATTATGAGGAGGTCAGTCACTGTTGAATCCTCATCCGTCTCTTATTGAATATTAAATAATGTTAATATGCAGTTATGTTTATCAGGATTAATAGTGTAAAATTAGTGATGTTTAGACCAGTAGAGAATCACTAAATTAGAGAATAAGAGAAGCCGTCGGTTATAGCGCGATTGTCTTATAGCGGGTCGGATTACCACCCCGCAAACTCGCGTTATAACGAGGAGCACTACATAAACCTGTCTAACACAGGGATAGATGAATCATATTCTTCAAACGACTCAAATATTTGTGGCAGCTTGGTTGCTGTATCTTTTTTCTCAACGAATAGCGTTATTTTTCAATCTCTTGATTACTAAAAACCTTTGAATTAAGCTAATTCTAGATTTGGGGTTATTTCTTAGGCGAACTGAGGCCTTGCAATGGACCATTACATCAATAGGCTGTTCAAAATAGCAATCGACCACACAAATTTAGATTATCAAATACTTTCTAAAGGATGCGACCAGGATTCGAACCGAGATCTTTTGGTTCCAACCATAGTGGAACCAGAGGATCTCCTGGAAACACTGTGGTTCTCTAGCCATATTGTTTCCAGGCAGCCAACCCAATGATAACACAGTAAAATCGTTTTAAATTAAAATATCCTTTGAATTTTAGGCCGCCATAATTGATCCGCCATTTTGAATTCGAAAAAAGTACAACCAACTTCATAATTTGTAGCCCGAAAACCCTTATTTTCTAATTTTCGTTAAAATAGAAGTAACATTAAAGATCGGCCAAATTTGGGGGCCGCCACTTTTATGGCCCTCTTCTGATTATAAAGTTTTTCAATCAATATATGTAAGGATATTTTTCTCAGCATGAAGCACTCAAACGGTCGACAAAATAGCGATTTTTAAGACATAAAATAAACTTTGGAGATTTAGCTTCCCCCTTTTCTATCCCTTTCGGATGGAATTTCGAGTTTCCACATTTTTCCGAACCAGTTCAATGGTCCCTCTATAACATCTCTAAATTTCATCTTTCTAGGTCATAGGAAATACTCAAATTCGTGCAGACATACATATATACTTAATCCGTAAGCGTTTTATATATATAGATAATAAGTATTATATTAATTTAAAAGATTTATCCATACAAATGACTAGAAAAATAATAACGACTCTTTTTAAAAAATATCTCTAAAGTTAGATAGCGCAATTTTTTCGCTATTCAATTTGTAAACTTCACGAACTGAGTTCTATCGTTGTTTCTATATGGATGCAATAAGCCACAAGTGTTGTGAGATAGCTAACCATTTTGTTTTTTTCCATCATTAAAGGCATAGCATTCTTAAAGATTCAAAACTTTCTTAGTTTTGCGAGACATGAGATACATTTCGAGAATTTTTGCCATCTTTCAGTTAACAGCCAAAGAATGGGAAAAGAGCAAGAAATATGACTGACAAATGTTTGTTTCGAAACAATTCCAGATGGTAACAATGACTTTTAGCGTTATAACGTGCAAGTCTTCAGGAATTCAGTCACATCTCAAGAATTTTTACCCATTTTTGGAAGGGGGAAGAAGTAATGCAATAATAAAAAAAGTACAATGGACTTTATAACGATCGATGCTCCTTTGAAATGAGTATAAATTAGGCAGAAAATATGGTTTTAAAATATTCAAAATATCAAATTTTTTCCTGTTTAAACATAAAATCTCATTAGATATAACGGGCCGAACAAGTAATATGACCACCAATTGTAGTTTTTTTTTTTTTATATATAAAATTCTAGACGTCCCTGACATCCGATTTTTAAATTATACCGGATTATAACTCTTGTATACGAATAATTTGACTTCTTAATTTACCAGTATTTACTGGTTCCATTCAAGGTTTCGGAGACCAGTAAATCGTCATTACGATCGATAGAAGGAAAGAGAAAATTATAAACAAATAATAATAAACGAATAGAGGAACTTGAAAATTAGGAAATGTAAATATTCGACATCGCCTATGAAAGTTTAAACGGGAAATCAACCAGACGCATACATCCCATTTGAAAAAGAAAAAAAAAATTCTTCAGTGCGAAACAATTAAATTATAATTTTTAAATTATTATTATTATTGCTTTCTATTTAAAAATATTAATTTTTTTTTTTTTTTATTATTTTATTATTTAATTTTAATTTTTTATAAAATTTTATTTTTTTAAATAATTATTATATCTATAATTATAATTATTTTCTTTCATTTATTTTGTTATAAATTGTTGTACAGTATTGGCAATATTGGCATACTTGTGCTGACATCTGGTAACAATTTTTAAAAATAAATTTGTCTGAAACTTTTAAATTCGTAGTTTTGTAGAAACAACTTTAATAAAATCATGAATAATTAATATAGTAAAACCACTGAATTAATACTGTACTTAAAAATTTTAAGAATGTTTCGTAATTTGTCATTGTAGCGCAGATATACTTTACTATTTCATGTATAAATCATTTATGCGTATTAAGTATTAAAAAATCAGCTGGATTGGCTGTATTAATTTCCACCTAGAGGGAAAATTCCACAGCTCAAAAAATTTTTATGAGAGTTCGAGACCAGATCCTTCGCTCCCCTCCACAATCCTGATTATCTCATAAGAAATGGGCAACTTGTGATTAGGCGTGGAAGGCCTCATCAATTAACAATAAGTTAATGATAGAGAAGTATCGTTAAAAAATTAAAAAACGAATATAAACAAGATATATTACTAGCATTTCTAGAATTTGATTACCAGTAATTATTATTTATTATAACTGAACTCACTTTTAAATAAAATACAATAGCGACATAGCACGTATGAGTTGCGAAATAATTTACATATTGAATTAATTAATATATTCGATAATTCCTTTACGTTTTTATTTCGTTCTAATGTGTTTTAAATCATTATTTTTATACTTTATAAATTACAAATTGTGAATGTGTATTTTATTCATTTAAAAACTAAAACAAAATACAGTGCAATATTTAGAATTATGCTGCAAAATATTGAGCAACTTAAGAACATGCCATTAGCAGAAGAATATCTTTATATCGCCGTTTTCTCAACCTGCACTTGTATTAGTCCCAATTTTGTTTTTTCATACAATATTAATCAGCCGAATAATTACGTAAAATAGACACCTACCTCTTGGAGGATCCTAATTTAATTTCACATCCTACACCTCCAATTTTCCAGGAAAGATCCTAGCCCGATCCGTTGAATATCATCCTTCAATCTAACGAGAATTCAATTGACCCCATCATGGATTTTGGACCAGTCTATGAGTTAATTACAGTTAAAGAGTTAATTCACTTAATGAGTTCTAAAAGAGGCCGCTACCAGGATATATGCTTTGTATGATTTGGTGGCATAATTCAAACAAACTTTATTTACAACATTGTATCTAAAATTATTTAAAATTTTTATACATTGATTTCAAAATGTTTTATGAATATGTTACATCTGTATAGAACTATTTCACAGTAACAATGCTTTACAGTTTAGCATAGAAAGCTTAACATCAAAATTCTTCTAAAATGACCAGTTTTATATACCAAAATACAAGGAATATGAGCAGATCATTAAAATATTCAGTGTTGTTTTCATTGCATCTACTAATCTGCATTATTGAAGGTTACCCAAAGTGTCCCGCATCTCTAATTTTTCAGAAATCTGGGCTAGGTCCAGATTCCTGAAAAATTAGAAATTTCTGAATCTGGGCCTAGCCCGTTGAACCTCTCCTTCAATCTTTCAGTTGACCCCATCCTGAGTGTTGGACAGTTGTGGTGGACTCTACAATTGACTCATAAACAAAATATCCCAAGTGTGATATGTTGGCTTAACTAACATAACCGTAACCGAAAGTGTCCCAGCCAAATGGCTACGTAAAAACCTCTTAGATTTCCTGATTGAAACCAAGGATTTTTCCAAATTCCACTCATACCAGATATTCCAAACGGTTTATAAATGTCTTTTTGATCACTATTCTTTATTCTTCTAGTAGTCTTCATGACAGAAATTATATTGCTTTAGAGAACTAACTTGGGTGCCGACTTATATATGTCTTGTACAATCTGGCAGAGTAAATCAACCAATCACCATCAAAATGCCCACCATTGATAATGATAGAAGTGTAGATAGAATATTTGATAATTGACCTATTATCAGTGTGTTTTATTTTAATATAGTGAATAGTCGGACAGTTAGCTACACGATAAAGTATTGGCTTCCAATTTGGAACATACAGATTCAATTCTGGATCCTATACTATCAAATTTTCTCAAGATGGGACCGTACCCAACTCGTTGAACGGTATCCTTCATCTGATAAGGTATGGACGACCCAGAGTAGGGAGTGGAATAGAGTCAAGGGGATTTTGCATTAACAAGTTTGCAAAACTGCCCAAAACCTGAACCTATGTTTAGAAATTTACGAATCGAGTGAAAATGTATACTAGCCCAGTGATCAACTCTCTGTATCAGTATACATTTGCACTTGATTCGTAAATTTTTGAACATGCTTTAGATTTTACGCGGCTTTCCAACAAATATTAAAATTAAATGGCAACATTATTCCAGAATCCATCGTGACGGACCACAATTGTAATGGGATAATCTTAGTGAGCTCTATGAAAATATATTGCTGAATTATCTATTGATATTACTTGAATATATTATACAATAAAACGGTTAGCCAAAATGCAATCGACCATAGGTTTTATATTAGTTTTCAATATAAAAAAATATTCATTAAATTAGGAATTTTCTATGTAATATTGCCAATATTAGAAATTCCCCGCTCATATAAATGAGCGGAAATATACTATTGTGATCTAATCTTATAATACTTTATATAACAGCATATTGTATACAGGTAGGCCTCGATTAGCGCTTTTCTGTCGCTCAATCACATCCATTTTTTGCTCTAGCGTGATCACTAACCTCTTCTTTTTTTCGTTTCCTGTTTTATCGTCAGAAGTGTTCTTCCTTTTATCCATTTCGATACAGTACTTTTTAAAAAAGAAAATTCTGTACTATACTGTAGCAAAGCTAAATAATACTATATTGTAGTCGATAGCAAAGCTAAATAATAGTACAATAATGTAATAATAGTACAGTTAACGACAAAAAGCCCATCTTTCTGATGTTTCACCCCTTCAAAGCCGTGTGACTGTTCTTGGACTGCTCCTTGTCCAGTTTTACTAACCGAAAATTAACGGTTAGTAAATTAACAGTTTTACTAACCGAAAATTAACGGTATTACTTTTTATGATGACATCATAAAAAGGAGCTTTGTTAATAAGACTGGTCTATGCTCACAATTCGCACTAATCGAATATTTGCTCGCACTAACTGAAAAACGGTATCAATTTTATAAGTCACACTAATCGAAATCGCATTATTCGAACTCGCACTAATCGAGACCTACCTATAATAATAGCTTATCTTGCAAATTTATTTACTATATATTTTATTAAGCATTAGTTCAAATGTGTAGTAATTGCACGGGGGCCCGTGGAGGCTGCATCCCACGGGCGCCGTGTCCCCCGACGGCCCCACTCCACGGGTGGGCCCGCGGGGCCCCACCCCAATGGGCCCCAGGCCCATGGGACCCGGTTTCATCTCTCCGGTGGGCTGCACCCAGTTTCATCTCCCCACGGGCACCGGGGTTCCCGTGGGGTGGGGCTGCACTCCCGTGAAGGGAGTAGTTTACAGCATGATGAATGGTTATAATTTCTTTGTGTGATAAAATATAAGCAAATTTCATTTGAGATATGTAATATATCATCATGGTAATTATGGATATAGAACAGGCTTAACTGCAAATTCAACATAAAATTTCCTTTAAAATAAAACATCCAAAGAAAAAGTTAAATAAGGTGTGAAAAGGTTAGCTGAATAGTATCCTGTATCATAATCAGTAATCCAATAATAGTAATGCAGGTAAGTTATCTGTTGCCCTTTCTTTGACACTTAGCGCCATCTATTGATATTTATTGTCATAAAATAGAAATTCGGTCCCTAGGGCCCTAAAAAAATGGCCAAATAAAAAAAAAATATCTGTTGTGGCAGACATCCGAAAATTAGACCTTTCTAACGATACCCTATTTATAGAAATCGGAACAGTGGTTCGTCCGAAAAAGGGACTCCAGCCAGCCACGTTTGACTCTTTATAATATAGAAGATGACGCCATCTATTGATATTTATTGTCATAAAATAGAAATTCGGTCCCTAGGGCCCTAAAAAAATGGCCAAATAAAAAAAAAATCATCTATTGATATTTATTGTCATAAAATAGAAATTCGGTCCCTAGGGCCCTAAAAAATGGCCAAATAAAAAAAAATCTGTTGTGGCAGACATCAAAATTAGACCTTTCTAACGATACCCTATTTATAGAAATCAGTACAGTGCAGACCTTTCTAACGATACCCTATTTATAGAAATCGGTACATAACAATTGGGTCCCTAGGACCCTAAAAAATGGCCAAATAAAAAAAAGATCTGTTGTCGCAGACATCTGAAAATTAGATGCCGCCAAAAAAAAAAAGATCTGTTGTCGCAGACATCCGAAAATTATACTAACGATATCCTATTTATAGAAATCGGTACAGTGGTTCGTCCGAAAAAGGGACTCCAGCCAGCCACGTTTGACTCTATAATATAGAAGATAATATGTGAATTAAGATTACTAGAAAGATCCGATAAGTAGGTATTTTTGTTAATATCTTATAAATTTACGTTTTATTTATTAGGTTTATATTAATAAAAATTTGTATGTTAATTTAAAATGTACACGCCATAAGATTATGTCAAAATTAACAAAATTTTAAGTGCAAAAATAATTAATATTTCATATTATATTTAGAAGATTGATATACGTTGTTAGGTGGCGTAGTGTAAAGTGGCGGGAGTGGGTTATCTATGAATTTCGTAGAAAATAACAGAATCATTTTTAAACCTAAAACCATATCAGAAACTGAAGAAGAAGAATCATCTTTAATTAAATTATTTTTTGATGTTTTTGACCTGCTATATTTGACATGAACTCATACAGAGTAAGCATTAGCTAATTTCCTATTATCCAATTAATATAAAGTATAATCGTTTAATATTACGTTAGTTCTAAGTTCTAACTTAATTCAGGATTTTATTTTAATTTTTGAATTATATTAGAGAAACTTATATGTTATTCCTTATGTTATAACTTATGTTAATTCTAGTTTGAATTCTATAATAATATGCACTTTTCGTTTACTATACTCATTGGTTTAGACCAGGGCTATCCATTTATAATGAATCCGAGGGCCATAGCTATGCTTACTAGAGATATGGAGGGCCGCAGTTACAAAAAAGGGGGAGGGGCTTTGTTACTTGATATGCTATTGTCTCAACAAACGGAACGTATAAATATAACGCTTTTTGAAAACCAATTTTATTTCCATATTAACAAACCTTATTACAAAATTATATTTACCAGATTGCATCCAATAAACATGTTAACAAAAAGTTATAAAATATAAACAGTTACAGACTAATTTTATATTTTCTATGTATCTATTTAATGTAATAAATGAGGGCGGGCAGCAGCATTTACAAGGGCTGGATATTTACATCCATTCCTGTTGTAGTTATCTGCAGAATATGTAAAAGAAGAATCTCCAAGGCAGGTTCTGAATCGTTTCTTAACTGTTTCATGTTATTAAAATGCACTTTCACACAAATGAGTACTACAAAACGTTGATATTACTTTCCAACCAAAATCACAAAAGTTAGGAAAATGTTCGTTAAACCAAGCAGTTAATCTATGTGATTTGTTATGAAAAAGTCATTTTCCCACCGCTACTAATATACTCGATTTTCATTTTCTATTTTACGTTTTTTCTCACTCATTTCACAAATACAACGAACTCATAGTAAAATAAAAATTAAATTAAATTATAGTAAACAGTAAAATAAAATTGAAACACAATCTCACAACAACGGTCACACCATCACTAAAATGGTGAGTGTTAGAAACCAAAAAATAACTAAAATACAATCACAATTCAAAACTTTAAACTGAAATAGCTAAAATTGAAATTGGTGTGATTGAAAGTCATAAAAATGTGATGTCATCGATAACTTGTTGATCATTAAATAATTATTAATAATTAAGAACAATTAATTACTTAATATAATTCAATTTTAGGATTCTTTTTATTAATCTCTCAAAAAAGGAATAAATAAAGGTGAAAAAATATTAAAAAGTAATATTATATCACAAATTCTGAAAGCCTCGCACACCGCACAAAATTGCTTGGCGGGCCATTCAATTTTAGGATTCTTTTTATTAATCTCTCAAAAAAGGAATAAATAAAGGTGAAAAACTATTAAAAAGTAATATTATATCACAAATTCTGAAAGCCTCGCACGCCGCACAAAATTGCTTGGCGGGCTGCCTTTTGGACAGCCCTGGTTTAGACTGTTTCTGTATTAATTGTTTAAAACTTTTTTTGAAATATTTGATGTATATAATAGCCCACAGTGTGTTCTCATTTTCTATAATTTGAATAAAAATACCAAAAAAAATAATAAATACGATTAAACAAATCTTTAAAAAGAGCTTTAAAAATATTAGAAGCTCAAAAATTTTTGATTATCAATACTAAAGAAATGTAAGCACTCTATAGCATTTCATAATGTATATTGCACATAGACTATTAAGTGATTGCCTATAACAAATATATTAGATATTTTCATATTGTATAAAAGGATTGATCAGATAGTTTTGCATTTTAGAATATTTATCTTTAATGAAGGTAGTTCTTAGAAAACTTGATATCTTTTTAAAGCAAATGTATGATTTTTTTAATTATACCATTTAAGTTTATTTTTCAATAACTGAAGTATATAATAGGAAGTTGAAGTAGAGACAACAAGAATTTAGATTATCTGGTATATTATACTGTTATTTAATTATATAATGGTTGCAGATTTATCTTTAGATTATATATCTTCCAAGTGACTATAATACTATCTATTACAATCATTTAGATAGCTTATTTGCTATTTATTTTATGAATTTGTCATTTAATATAAATTTATCATCAGTTATTATTTACAAATTACATTATGAATGCTTAAATTCAATATCAGAAAATTTAGATTGGTTAATGTAGAATAAGTATAAGTGCATGAAGTTGTCCTGCTTGAATGATCAAATTGTTATCCAGAAACCAATAAGACAATTTTTATGTATCATTAATACTATTTTAGAGAAGCTATCTGAATCCCAAATATGCCATATAGCAATGGCATATATGGCAATTTTGGGATGTGTTAAAATTTTAATGGTACTTGGAAAAATCTTATAGCATCTTTATTTTATTTAATTTTTTCTTATTTCAAATTTCAAAATTGTAAAATTAATCCCAAAATTGCCATATAGCAATGGCATATATGGCAATTTTGGGATGTGTTAAAATTTAATGGTATTTGGAAAAATCTTATAGCATCTTTATTTTATTTAATTTTTTTCTTATTTCAAATTTCAAAATTGTAAAATTCTAGTATTAGTACACCTGTCTTACTTTAAAATTAACTATATTTTACTTACAGCTCTATTACAGGATCCAAATTTTTCTTATAAAACGTTTTCAGCCTTTCTAGGAGACCCTCTTCTTATTTACAAATTACATTATGAATGCTTAAATTCAATATCAGAAAATTTAGATTGGTTAAGTATAAGTGCATGAAATTGTCCTGCTTGAATGATCAAATTGTTATCCGGAAGCCAATAAGACAATTTTTATGTATCATTAATACTATTTTAGAGAAGCTATCTGAATCCCAAATATGCCATATAGCAATGGCATATATGGCAATTTTGGGATGTGTTAAAATTTTAATGGTACTTGGAAAAATCTTATAGCATCTTTATTTTATTTAATTTTTTCTTATTTCAAATTTCAAAATTGTAAAATTCTAGTATTAGTACTCCTGTCTTACTTTAAAATTAACTATATTTTACTTACAGCTCTATTATAGGATCCAAATTTTTCTTATAAAACGTTTTCGGCCTTTCTAGGAGACCCTCTTCAGTATTCTACATAGATATTCTTATTGTAGTCGTTTTTGAACGATTCAATTTCTTTTTGAGTTCGCTCTTTAAAATTACGTCATAACCTCCGGTTTTTTTTGCTTTTTAAAAGTTTCTTTTTAGATTCCCAAGGTTTATTAATATATAACTATTAGAAATTGAATCATTCGAAAACGAATACAATAAGAACATCTATGTAGAATACTGAAGAGGGTCTCCTAGAAAGGCCGAAAACGTTTTATAAGAAAAATTTGGATCCTGTAATAGAGCTGTAAGTAAAATATTGTAAAATTCATTTCTATACCTCATAGCATAAATAAAAGCAAATATGAATATTTATTTTATTCTGATTAATTAAATTAGTTTTGTATCTACACTAATAAGTACATGTCATAGCAAGTCCTGGTAAATATGTTGCTTTATTTTCCTAATTTTGGCATGTGAAATATTTTGGTTTGCCATCATTGGTTTATAATAAAAAAATTTTAATAATAAATATTTAAACAATAGTAATTTCATTATTAAATTCAAGTACAAATAATAATAATTTCAATATCTTATAATTTTAGGTTTTTTCCCACCCAGTGGATTCAAAAAGAGAAGAATTTAGAAAGTATTTAGAAAAAGCTGGTGTTCTTGATGTTTTAACAAGAGGTTAAAAATTTTGATACAAAAAAATTAAAAAAAATTATTGAAATTTTTTAGTCTCATATGAGTTTTCAATATTTAGTTATATTGATAATCAATAAATATATATTACATAATAATTTTATTTTATTATAAAATTAATAAAAAAATTTAATATAATATTATATAATTTTATTATATTTAAAAATTATTATAATAATAATTTTATTTTATACTAAACTATTTATAAAAATAGTTTAAAATTGTAATTAAATTGTAATGCAGTGGGTGATTGGTTAACGAACATAATCCGTTCAAAGACAATGTTCGTTATCCGAATTGTTCATTAACTGATCATCGATTTACCCTAGGTTATTACAAATTAATCAAATTCCCATAAATAAAATTCATGGGAATTTGATAAATTTTTATTTATTTTTTATTATTTATTTGTAGTAAGAAATTACATAATTTTTTTATTTTTTGTTCTGGAGACCCAAAAAAAACTAAATAAAAAAATTATATAATTTTGTACTATGCCTATGGTAATAACAATAATATATACATACATAGTCTTGCATTTTCATCTATTAGTAATATATACATACATAGTCTTGCATTTTCATCTATATGTTTATTTTCTAATATAACATACATAGTCTTGCATTTTAATCTATTATGTTTATTTTCCATATATACATACATAGTCTTGCATTTTCATCTATTATGTTTATTTTCTGTTAAAGAATCTGTTGAAGTCAATTGCTTTTCTCTCTTCAGGATTTTTTGGAAGTGATTAATAGCATTGTTTTTGTAGAGATCCCCAGCCTATTGACCTCAACCTGGTATGGATGCCATTCTAACACTAAATATTGTAAAATCTCTCTCTTACCTTCTTTAATAAATCTTTGATTTGTTTAAGTTGTAAAATCTCTCTCTTACCTTCTTTAATAAATCTTTGATTTGTTTTCTCTCCGAGTTCAATTTATTTGGGAAAACTACTGTTCTCTCATCCTTACCCATAAGTCCATGAATGTGCAAGGCATAAGCCTGTCATTCTGTTGGTTAGTTAAGCCACCATTTTCTCATATTTTTATCTGACAGTGGCCACTTATAGAGCTCATCACAGACTAGCCAACACCCATGATGGAGTCAACCGGATGAAGGATCAGGTTCAACGGAACGAATCCAGACCCTTTCTGAAAAGTTGGAGGAGTGAGACCCGGATCCTCTAGGATGGTGAGCCACAACTTTACCATGTGACCATCTGGTTCACTTGTCATTCTGTCAGTCTGCGAGTCCCCCAGTTTGTTCTGCGAAGTGTTTGTTATCTGAACATAAAAAAATCTTTTGCGAAAGTGTTCGTTATCCAATTTCCTCTGCTTTCCTGAAACAGTTTCTAATTTGTTCATTACCCCATCATCCACTGTACTATTAAATAATAAATGAATGACCAACATTATAAAGTAGGTCATCATCTAACATTGTTTCTCTGTTATGTTGCCAGTAAAACTAAATTAATTAAAAATTAGATTTTAAGGAAGTATAACAGAATAGTCTTATTTTCTTACATATTCATTCATAATAGAGAAAATGAGGCTAAAATTTATACTTTTTTATAGAAAACAAGATAGCTATATTTTATATGAACTCAAATATACAATACTGTCTATGAATAACATATTAAATTATATAACACACGGGATATTAATCTGGATTGGTCTGATGAATTTGCTTTGGCTTTCCAATCAGACAACTCTGAATTGAATTAGAACTCACTCCATGGAAAATTTGAAGAGTCTATATTATGCTTTTTAATCTCTATTCTGTACAATACAGCAGACTTTGGCAAGTATTGGCATAAGGCAGTGTCTGCCAAAGTTTTTACCTCACGACACACTGTAGCAGGGGAATTTGTTTTGTGGCACAGCAAATAAAAATCCAAAAAAAAATTATTTTATTAATATGAATCAAAATATTAATATAAGAAACAATAATAAAATAATATTGTTTTATCGAAATTACATAAGTAGGCAATATAAATAACATAGCTGAGAAACCTAATTGCAAAGATACAACCATCCAAACGGCAATAAGGATTTAATGGCTGTAGTAGCTAATCAAGGATACTGACTCCAGAGTGAAATCTAAAATACTGACAATTCTAGCTCTGAATGTGAAGCTTTGTATGCAGGCTCATTTCTCAAGTCTATTAGATTTTCTTTTTCTGTTAATATCAGGTTTGTATTGTGGTATTTTGCGATTTTTATTATCACGTAGATTTGTAGATGGATTGAATCTTTATGACCAAGAAATGCATTATATTAAATATTTTTAAATCTTTCATGGCACAGTAGTGTGCTGCACACAGTTTGGCAGACACTGGTATAAGGCATGATATATAACTGCTATGTTAAGTAGTTGCAAGTATTTAATTTGCAATAATTTGCAATGTAAGCATAAGAAGCTTATATTGTTATCCCAAAACAGGAAATGGATAACATCTCTCTTAAAACTGCTGTTTCTGTTTGAACTATATACATCTCTCCATATAATTCTCCATTTTTGTTATTTTGATATATATAAAATTTATTTTTGATCTTATATGAGAAAAATATAATATTTTGGTTCTGTTCATTAATATATTAAATAGTTACTATAAAAAAAATGTATCTTATTAAATTTCCAAATCACATTAAATATTAAATATTTATGGAAGTGGAGTTTTTGATGTGATATAGATTTTCAAAAAGGAACATTCATTTATAACATTGCACTGATAGAAATAAGAATTTTATTTTGATAATTCATATACCATTTAGGTTGCACTTGCAATAATTGTTTGTTAATATATACATTACCTATCCTGTTCATATGTTAATGCAAAATGTATCTGTAAATCATGAAATACAATCCTCATTTTTTTTCTTTTTATAATCTTTTAATAAATTTTTACATTTTGCTAATCAACAAATTTTCCATAGTATTGTATAGTTTTGAGTTATTGGCAAAAGAAAAAATTATTTTAAGCTTTTCTTGCAATGCAATAATTTTTTTCCCTATTAAATTTATATAAAATGAAATTTGCATAAATTAAGTGCTTATATAAGTGACTGTAAAAAATTTCTCCTGAATAATCTATACTGATAGAAAAGATAATAAAATTCTCTGTTGATTATGAAACATTTTGAAGTTTTATGGATTGTTACCATATTCAATCATATTTAATTTTCAATCTTGATATGTGATTTATATATAAGTTAATTTTTAATTAATCTCTATTTCATTGTTATGTCATGTCTGTTTTTGCTTTTGGAATATTTTAATATTTGATTGTATTATATTTAAATATTTTTATTTATTCTAGCATTAGTTGAACTGTTAGATACTCAAGATAGACCTGCTGATGCAATGGAATATCCTTTTTAATTCTTAATATTTATAAGAAATTTAATTTTCTAATGATGATTAAAACAGTTAGTTTTATATTGGTCTATAAGCACCTTTTTTAATGAATATTTTAATCTTTAGATGTTTTCTATGACAAGATCAGCCAACAACTCTTACTAAATGCCCATAACAACTACAAAGGATCACTGATGTTTTTCTTCAGAGAAATTAGTTAAAAATTATAATTTAATTATTAATTTATTAATTCAGAGATGCCACTATCTTTAGAATAAATAATTATTAAAATTCTTAATAACAGAATTTTAATAATTATTTCCAATTATTAAAATTCTGTTATTAAGAAATCTCTGTAGGTGGGGGGCAAAATTCGTCTTATACAGGGTGTCCCACATAAAACCGGTAAGCCTCACGTACTGTCAGAGAAATTAGTTAAAAATTATAATTTAATTATTAATTTATTAATTCAGAGATGCCACCATCTTTAGTCTAAATTATTTCCAATTATTAAAATTCTGTTATTAAGAAATCTCTGTAGGTGGGGGGCAAAATTCCTCTTATACAGGGTGTCCCACATAAAACCGGTACGCCTCACGTACCGGTTAATCATCTCTAGTCAATCATCGTGTGCTAAAATATATGAAATTAAAAGTCTATCATGTGAGGTAACTACATGCTTTTAACGTTACTATTATCTATTCTTTTTTAGTTAGTTCATTGTTACTGTTAGTGTTACTTGATTCTCAGGCATGTGACCCGTCATACTTCTGGTAAGATCCTTTTTCTTTCCTTCATGCCTTTCTATACTCTTCTCATTTTATCTTTTATTCTTCAAAAAGTTAAACCATTGTTCCTCTATCTCTTTATTAAAAATAAGTTATTATCAAGAATTAATTCTACAAGTTTAGATTTGTATGATTTGAAATAATTTAAACTAATTTTAGTACCCTCTTGTAATTAGAATATTTATTAAATATTAAATCAGAGTGGCACCTTCTATCAATTGAGATTTGTATGATTTGAAATAATTTAAACTAATTTTAGTACCCTCTTGTAATTAGAATAATTTATTAAATATTAAATCAGAGTGGCATCTTCTATCAATAATTAAACTAGAATTTTTAACTAACTTACCTGAAGATAAAATCTGCCTCAGCCCGGGACCAGTCGGAGATCTTTTGGATTATTGTCTCAATGTCTTACAACTAGACCACTGAAGTTACCAAGGAGATTGATTCTTCAGACAGTTTTATTAATTTAGAATAAATTTTTTATTACCAACATTGGACTCTGCTGATAGATCCATTCATGACCACGCTATGTTTTTATTTTTTCTTCAGATAAATTAATTAAAAATTCTAGTTTAATTATTAATTGATAGATGGCGCCACCCTTTGATTTAATAATAAATATTCTAATTACGTGATGGTGCTAAAATTAGTTTAAATTATTTCAAATCATTAAAAATTCCATTAAACATATCAAGGGCAAAGTAATTAGGTTCATTTAGAGTAAATTCCTTGAAGTTTGGATTATAAAGTCTAAGATGTTTCTCCTAAATTAACTATAAAATACAATGCATAATAAAAATATAAATACAATGCAAAATATAGGAGAATTCTAAAATCTGATGTTCATATCTTTGTTTCTCACTTTTTTCTAGAGTATAGACAAAATTCTTGCACATTAAATTTCAACAAAATATTAATTTTTTCTGCAAATATTTTTAGATGAGTATACTTGAACCAACAGCAAGATTGTTAGATTATTATATACCTCAATTATTCAGCCAAATCAGTAAAATTTTAACAAAGAATTATAGAGAGTACTATTAAAGTCTCCATAGGGCTGAATTGTGTTCAACAGAAATATTCAATTCTTACCCACAATCAAAAGTAAATGAATTTCTATTTAAAAATTTATTTAAATTTTAATTTTATCCTTGAAATTTTTTTGCTGTATTTATTAATTTAATTTTTTATACAAATTGAAAATTATATGACTTTATAACAGAATGGACTGAATTGAAAGTCAAAGATGGTCAACATAGAAAATGCATCACTACTGTGTTGGGAAATGAAAGATTTGGGAAGATAGATCATTCTAGTCAACATAGAAAATGCATCACTACTGTGTTGGGAAATGAAAGATTTGGGAAGATAGATCTGGGAAGATAGATCATTCTACATCAAATAAAATATGGCTGAAATTTTACTGCATATAATAAAAAAAAAATGATCATCATCATCTACTATTTAATTTTATCATTAATTATTGCATAATACTTATAATATTTATGTAATTATAGAAAATTTTACTAGCATAGAAATCCATCCAATTTTTAAGTATTTTTTGCAGTATACTTACACTTTATTTTTTTCCTAATTTGATTATATTATATTCTGATATATTTAATTACATTCTTTTTCCTACTAAAAGCTTTTCTTATTAATTTAACATGTAATGTAACAGTGTGAATACAGTAATTTTATTTAAATATTGTAAACAATCTATGAAAAATAATGATTTTGTAAATTGCTATAATACATAGTTCTTGACATTCCTATTGACTTATGATCACTTATACTTAAGCTGATGACATAATTGATAAATTCTGTGATTGATCAATGCAATTCATAAATATATGAGTTAATGCATAAAAATTGAATTGCATTCTGATGTATAAAAATTCTTTTTGTGTCTTGTTCCTATAGTTTTGTGTTTAAATTTATTACAATGTTTAGTGTCTTAATAAAAATTGTTAGTGGAAAATCCATAAATTTAGGATATATATGACTTTCAGCTACTGTGACTTGACCTTGGAATTTGAACCAAATCCCATTATAAGTCAAGGACTATCTGTAATAGTTACGTTAAAATTAATAATTTATACACATGGCACAAAAATTCAATTTATGGTTACTAGAAAATATAAACTGTCTTTCTTAGTAAAAGATAATTTCTGTTCATTATTTAGAAAAAATAAAAATTTTATAATGATGATACAGTATATTGTTAATCTATTAATAATATAATCTTATAAATTAACATCATTCCATTATAGAATGCATTGATTATTACTGATTATTTTTTGATTATTTGAACAATTAAAATATTATCCTTACACGTCTTCACTTTTTCTTATTGATATTTTCAGAACTAATTCAGACATTTAAAATTCTGGTTTTGATAATTTGCTATTTAAAGATAGTTATATAAAATATTTTGCTACACTAAACACTAAAAATATCCATAACATTTATAAATATTAAGAAATGGCAATAATCTAAAAAGTACAAACTATAATTTTATCTAAATTCAAAGAAAACTAAAAGCATCAAGGATGCCAGATGTCTTTCAATTCACAGAGCAATTCAGAATGATAAAGAATTGTCCTATAACTTGGGAGCTTTCATGTCTGTTTTCAAAAATAAAGATATGAATGCATAGCCATGTTAGAAAGCAATCATGCAATGATGAATAGTTTATAAGTTTCATGAATTTTTCTTTTGCATGTAGTATTGTTGAGATTATATTGAATTTAAATGATGAAATTTGTGATTTGTTTAGTTATTCCATAAGTAATGAGACACTGCTTAAACATATTAAGTACTTGATTTATGAAATAAACTCAATTAAAATTGATTCGAATTTTTTGATATTGTTTTTTCATCACTATTTTATGCCAAAAGTTATTTACAAACATTTATTTCAAAATTACTTTTGGCTAACGAAAATTTTATTCTATTTGCTGTTAGTCTTTGGCACATGTTAAGTTTTGAATTTTTTATCATTATGAAATAATTTTGATGAAACTTTTTATTAATTCTAATATTTTAATTCTTGAATTAAAAATAAAATTTGGAAAGATTGTCTGCTAATAAATGATGTAAATGTTTGTGAAAGAACTCTTGAAAACTTATTGACTATGACAAATCTGTTTTAATACTATAATGATATATTTAAGAATTATAATATAACTATTATCATTCTTAAAAATAAACTGAGTCAAGTAAAAATTTTTTCTAATTGTGATGAATATTTGTCAAAAATAATTTCAGTACATCTAAAAAGAAATATTATTTTTCTTGCTATATTGAATAAATATAAAAATAGGCTTACAAATTAGAAATAAAATTATTTTTATTCTAAAGTAAATTTTTACAAAATTAGTGAGATCTTGCTTTTTTGTTGAAATCGAATTCATTAATTAGCAAAATATTGAATAAAGTCATTTTGTTTTGATCTCAAACTTTCAATTTTTGATATTCCTAAAATATTACAAATAAGTATATTTGTTATTATACAATGTTAACAAAGCATTAATTACAATATAAGATTTTTGTTAAAAAAAGTTCCAAACCAAATAAAATACAAAGTTAAAATTTTAATCTTATAGTTGATATTTATTAATAAAAACTAAACATTTAAATATGTTTCTTTTTTTGAATCTGTTATAAATGAAACTAAAGAAATTATTTAAATTGTGTGTGTTTTAGGATACCCAAAAAAAATTTTTTTTCCTAATAAATTAAAAGATTATTCTTTGAATAAACTTGATGAAGATACCCATTTTAACTGATGCCCCTTTTGCCATTGTAACTGATTCTTTGAACTAACCTGATTTAAGTCTTCTTAAAGTTTTTAAAAATATACTTATCTTATGTTTTTGTTTTTTCATTTTCAATTAAGAAACCTTAACAGACTTAAATTTTTACGACAACAGTTAGCATCAACTAGTCCTCATGTTAATGAAATTGCAGCACTAAAAGATGAATTATCTAAAATAAATGAACAAATAAAATTATTACAGACAGAAAATAGTAATTTAAAAAGTAAGGTAAGTTCAAAAATTTTTATTTAATTATATAAATCAGAGCTGTCCAACCCATGGCTCATGGGCTGCATACAGCCCAGTAATGAATTCAGCCCAACGTAAAATTGTAAACTACCTTAAAATATTGAGATTTTTAAAACTTCATTAAGTTAAGGAAGCTGTT
Organism: Olivierus martensii; assembly: GCA_000484575.1. Lineage (NCBI taxonomy): Eukaryota > Metazoa > Arthropoda > Arachnida > Scorpiones > Buthidae > Olivierus > Olivierus martensii. Next base: position 22,233 of record AYEL01075111.1, on the reverse strand, counting down.
GTTATTTATATATCTAGATAATTTTCATTTTCTAAAATATTTCTTATTTCAGTGATTAAAACTTCTTGACCTGCTCAATGATTTTAAAAATTCCTGAATGAAAAGAACTCAGATTATAATGCTACAATATTTTTGTTTATTTGAATATCATGTATTGTACATTATTTACTATTTAACAACTATTGAAATTAGTATATTTTATGTCCAGCCCGAGTCCATATTTTCTTCAAACATGGCCCAAGGAAGCCAAATGGTTGGACACCACTAATATAAATGTTACAAATCATTAGTGCTATTTGAGTGTGAAGTTTATTAATCAGAAAATAGATTCACAGGAATCTAAATAGCATTTAAAAATTTTTGCAAATTGGAGAGAAGAAAAAGATTGAATTTCTACATTAACAATGAACAATATATATTGTAATGATCATTATTTGTTATTAAATATAATACTAATTAAATAACTTGTGGCAAATTCTTGCAATAAAACTTTTATAACTATATTTTAAGTTTAATGCTCAGAAATGCTATCATAATTTACAGGAAGCACATCTGCATGCTTCACTACCATATCATACAGTGAAATCATTCTAGGAAGGATGAAATATAAATTATTTATAGATAATTTTATCCTAGATAAATATATATATAGAACACAACTTGTGATTGAGTAAATAGTTTTGGAATTAGTGATAAAAAATAAAACTATGATTAAATTTTTCATAATTCTTCACATGAAGAAATATGTTATTCTTCCCATATTATTTGGCAGATGTTTCAAAATGGCATTACTAACCTTCATAATCACACTTAATGAAACATTATCTCTGTTCTCTCAATCAGAATTCAAATATCTACAATGAATATTAGCATAATCTGGTCATCTTGTCAAAATAAGTTGAGATAAAAACCTACTAACACTGATACAAAAGCTGATTTTAAGTTGACTTCAAGGATATTGTTTTGAAAATCATCATACTCTAGGATGTGATCAGTGTATCTATTATTCAATCATAGAAAATCGTAATGCCTGTTGTTGTATATGACAAGTGCCATGTATCAATGAATACATAAAATAATTTAAAAATTATTAAAATTCTTTAAATTTTAAAAGAAGCTATATCTGTAGTAATGACTAGAACTTATATTAGGGGTAAAATAAGTTTTAATATAATATATATTTTTGGAGCCAGTAGACTTATAAGGTAAAATATACCATGTGCTGATAGTTATTCTTCCTATAGTAATATTTGATGTTTGGTTTTGGACTTACATATTACATATGCACAGCAATAGCTAGAAGTGATAAAGTGCTGTATAGAATGTCTGCTCTCAGTACTCCATAGGATATAATAATAAACAGATATGCTACAGACATGGATACTGATAGTTATTCTTCCTATAGTAATATTTGATGTTTGGTTTTGGACTTACATATTACATTTGCACAGCAATAGCTAGAAGTGATAAAGTGCTGTATAGAATGTCTACTCTCAGTACTCCAGAGGATATAATAATAAACAGATATGCTACAGACATGGACAAAGAATGAAGTATAGATGGTTTTCCACTATGAGTGGGCATTTGATACATGCCACATCATAATCCTTGATGTCAATCTGAGATCCCATATGATAGCAACAACAGTAAACATGTTATATTGACGTGTTTGAATGGAAATATTTCAACCATTGTTTACAGTCCCAACTTTTTCCACTTTGAAGATGATGCTAGGAGAGCAGCATTTCAACTAGCAATGATACAGTATGAAATTACCATTTGAACTTTTTCCTGATGCAGAGAATAGACTTTGAAGAAGCCTCTCTTGTAAATCTTAAGTGGTATGATGATTGTATTAATATCATTCATACTGTTTCAATATTAGGGGACTATGTTGAAATATAATGTAAGAATGTCTCTTCCTATCCATAATGTATTTGTTTCCAGAATAATAATTCCTATTGATAGCAGACTCATAAAACATGTTTTGGATTACCCCTCCTATAATTTTTTACATTCTTGAAATTAAATATTTTAAAATTTAAATTCATCAATTTAATTTTAAAATATTTTTAAAATTAAGAATTTGTTGTTCTATTTATGGAAGCTGAAGAGGATTTTAATAAATCAAAAGCGCTTCTTTATTTTAAACTTGTTGAGTGAATTATTTACATTTGTTTATCTCCTGCCATAGTGCTGAAAGTTTTGTTATGATAGTTTTCTTAATGTTGGCAGTGTACTTATTTATTTTGTTTCATATTCATCAATTTAAATAGGACTAATTTAATCATAGCATAAATTCATAGCAATTTGATAGTACTAGTCATGAATTAGTAGGAAAAGATAGATAGGAAATGATAAAATTGGTTTAAAGCCAGTTTTTCCCAGGGTTGCAGAGTCAGGGAGTCGGAGGTTTTTGGGTGGAGTCTGAGTCGGACTTTACAAATTTTAGGGAATCAGAGTCAGTTTTTTTTAAAGGTGGAGTCTGAGTTGGATCATTTGCCGTCTGATTCTGCAACCCTGGGTTGCAGAGTTGGAGTTGGATTTTGGAAGCCCACTCATAGTGGAGTTGGAGTTTACAAATTTTATGGAGTTGGAGTCAAAGTCGGAATCGGATCATTTGCCATCCGACTCTGCAACCCTGGTTTTTCCCCTCTATGATTATTATTGGGCTGTTCAGAAAGTAATTTCGTTTTTTTCCACCAGTGGCATTGGTTTATTTTTACCCACCAATTCCATTCTAAGCCATATTGTCATTATAAATTTCGACAGCTGACGTTTCAAAGTATATTTATAAAAAATTTTTTTGATGATTCTGTCCAGTTGTTTTTTTGGTGTCCTATCAAAAATGGAAAATAAAATGGAGTTTTCAGTATGTTTTGCTTTTTTATTACAAAAAAGTAAGAACGCTGTTCAAGAAAGAAAAAAGTTATGTTAACTGTAGGGAGAAGATGTGTTATTTTGCTTTTTTTATTACTGAAAAAGTAAGAATGCTGTTCAAGCAAGAAAAAAGTTATGTGAAGTGTAGGAAGATGATGTGAAAAATTTCATTCTGACAATTTTGATGTTAAAGATGCATCATATGCTGGAAAGTTAGTTGAAGCTGATGATGACAAAATAAAGGTATTGGTTGAAGCAAACCACTGAATAACGACATGAGAAATTGCTACAAGCTTGAATTTTTTTAATTCAATTGTTCACGACTAGTTGAAACGTTGATATTTGGGTTCCACATGTTCTCAAAGAAAGATTTGCTGCTCAAATATGAAGAAAACTCCCTTTCTGAAGCGGATCATAACTGTTGATGAAAAATGGATTGTTTATAACAAAGTTGAATGCGAGTGATCATGGGGCAGGAGAAATGAACTGGCTCAATGCACTTTGAAACCTAATATTCACCAAAAAATTGATGCTCTTTATTTGGTGGGATATAAAAACAAAATTACAGACAAGATTGAATTTATTGAATTCAACTGTTCATGACCAGTTGAAACATTGATATCTGGATTCCACATGTTTTCAAAGAAAGCTTCTCCATTGCATCGACATATGTGATTTGCTGCTCAAACGTGAAGAAAATGATTCCTTTCTGAAGTGGATCATAAGTGTTGATGAAAAATGAATTGTTTATAACAAAGTTGAATGCAAGCAATCATGGAGAAGAAGAAATGAACCGGCTCTAAGCACTCCAAGACCCCATATTTATCAAAAAAAGATGCTGTTTGTTTGGAATTTCAATGGAATTGTTTTCATACAATTCCACAATTAATTTGGAAGTGTACTGCCAATTGGACAAATTGAGTGATTCCATCAAACAGAAAAGACCAGAATTGATTAACAGAAAAGGCATAGTGTTTCAACATGACAATGCCAAAATTTATACAAGTTTGATGACTTGCCAGAAACTGTTATAGCTTGGATGGGATGTGCTACCATACCCACCATATTTGCCATATCTGGCACCCTCCAATTATTACTTATTCCGGCTTTACAGAATTCTTTAGATGGCAAAACACTTAGTTTAAATGAGGATGTTAGAAATCACTTGGTTCAGTTTTTTGCAAGCAAAGATCAGAAATTATACGAGCATGGAATCATGCTTTTACCAAAAAGATGGCAACATGTGTTGGGTCAAAACAAATATTTATATACTATAAAAAAATTGTCATTCATTTTCATGAAAAAACAAAATTACTTTCCGAACAACCCAATATATTGTATCTGTTGTCTATAAAAGCAACTAATTTCTCTTGCAGTCAACAGATGTTAGACAGATGTAAAGAAATAACTGATTCAATTATAAAATGTTCATAAAATGAAATCATATTTGCATTTAAATATTCTAGTATTTTCTAGTTACTCAAAAATATTGAGTAAACCAAAAATACAAGAATATTTAAATACAAATATGTAATTATCTTGTTTGTAACTAGGTTTACCAAAACTATTGTATCTAAAATAATTTAATGATTATCAATACAAACTAGAAATCATAAATTGCAAAATGACTTATATAAAAATTTTTTCTTTACAGTTACAACATTATGAGGGAAATGCTGCTGCTGCTGCTACTGTTAATAGTACTTAATTATTTCCAATGAAAAATGGATTTGATTTATATAAAAATATTTGAATTCTTGTTATATAAATAATTATAAAGATAATATTACATATTATCTATTTATTTAATGTTATGTTGTCACCAAATTAATAATTATTAGTTTTAAATAACTTATTATGATTTTCCAAATTTATTTTAATTTTTAACTTTTTATTTCCCTCTTTTCATTTCTTTAAAATATTCTTTTACTTTAAATGTAATTTCTGTTCCAATATTTATAATTTTTCAATTTATGTATGAGTTATGTTAATAATAGTGTTTGTCTAAATAAATGTTCAATGATCTGAAATCTGGATAATTTGTTTTAAATTTCTTTTCTACAATGCCTTGACTATTATCTGAGTTGTATTCTTTTATGTGACAAACTGTCTACTAATATAAATTTTCAAAAAATGTTAAACAAAAAAAAAATATATATATTTTTTCATATGTCAGAAATTCCATTTTTGTTGTCATATTGAACAAAAATGGAATTTCTGACATACAATAATTAGTTTACTAAATTTTTGCTTTATATTTCAGAAATTAAAAATTTAATAATTTCGTTGTTTATTTGGGGAAAATGTTTACTTTTTAATAAGTTTTAGCTATGTATTTTATAGGAAATTGAATTGACACAAGATATGGATTATCAGAAATAATTCATTTTTTTATCTTATTGTATAAAATATATTCTATGATATTGCTTTTTAAAATTTTAGTTCCATAATGTTAAAATTTTTGTTTAGCTACTTACCAAATGAAGTTTTTTTTTTTTTCAATAAAATTTTTTCTAAGATTCCAGAATAAAATCATCAATATAAATTGAATCTGTATTTTGTTCTGGAAGATGAAATTGATTATTTTTTTTGCTTCTTTTAACTTTTTAAAAATAAAAGTAATTCTGATAAAATGTCATTCAATTTTTACAAATTTTTAAAATTTATTAGTTTATATCAGGCACATCATCTTTACTTAAGCTTCATTCTTAAATTATATTTATTATTTTTGTTTTTATTTGCATCTGAATTTTATTAACTTAAATAGTTTTATCTTTGAAAAATAAAGAAATTTATAAACTGTTCTTAAACTTGGTTACATACAGCCATAATTGTAGAAGCTGACTGTGATCGCATATAAATTAAATTTTATATATTCATCCACTTAAAAGATGTTCATATTCAAGTTTTTCCTTATGGAAATGACATAGGCATCTAAAGCAAGATTATTCCTATCAATGAAATAAAAATACTTGAAAAGTAAACAATTAGTTTTTCCTAGAACTCTTAGAAATTTCAAATAAGAGAATTATATGCAGAAAAGTTTAAACTGCAACAATGATTGTCCATTAAATGTTGAAATGAATGGACTTTAACTTACATAGATAGAATGTAAATTTAACAAAACAATTAATATCTAATAATTATATTGACTATTTTAAATAAATATGAAAAAAAAAATCTATTTATATATATACACATTAGTTATATTCTTGAAGGATTCATGTAAATTTAATTTATGTAAATTATTACATAATAAAGCATATAAACTTGTCCAATTTACTATAATAAACTATATTTGTAATAATTATTACAATAATAATTTAGATCTAGTAGATTTGTAATAACTAACACAATATAATGCTTTTATATCCTATTATGACATATGATAATTTTATCATTGATAGTAATATTAATTATCGTTATACTAGTGTCAAAACCATGCAAAAAATGCCTGTTTTATAATTTAAAATTGGAAAATTTATTATTTTAATATACAGAAATCTGAAGTTACCACTCTTGGTCCAAATTAAGATTTAACATTTCTCAAGACGATGTTAATCGAAACTGACTTTTTCATAAATACAATATTAAAATGGCATTATTGATTCCAAATCAAAAATAAGTAAAATGTATTTTTATTCTGTGCTTATGAAAGATTTACATAATATCACTATATAATGTTTTTATGTCCTATTATGACATATAACTTGATAATTAATAATATCATCAATAATAATTATACTAATGTCATAACCATGCAAAAATGCTTGTTTGGAAAATTTATTATTTTAATATAGAGAAATCTCCTAAAGTTACATCTTAATTTGGACAAACAACAATAATTACATCATCTTGAATAATATTCAACAATATTATTCGAAATGTAATTCAAAACTGATTTTTTTCACAAATACAATGTTAAAATGGCATTATTGGTTCCAGACCAAAAATTTTGATAAGAGAAACAGTTATTCTTATTCTGTACTTATGAAAGATTTACAAAAAATATGAAATAATGACAAATCAAATGATATAAATCTCTCTTGAACTGTAGCCAAGACATTTCGATAATTGCTAATATCCAACAGTAGAAATTGCAATAAACATGGGGATAAACAAGTCTTTAATCATTGCTTAAGAAAATCAAGTGCTGAATCTTGCAAGATAAATACCTCTTCTTTCTCAAAATTTCCTAAAAGAAAGTGAGAATTTGCTTTACTCCTTGCCTTATTGTTCTGTTCCATTCCTCTTTCAAATCAGTATTCCAAAGAATCCCAATGCTGCTTCAGTGAGTCCAAGCCTCTTCAATTTTTAAATCATCAATTGTTTGTCTGCAGACTCAGATTAAAATCAGAACCTTCAAGCTTGTTTTATATTCAAATTTCAAGAAGATTGTTAAATTTGAGCTCCTCATCATGGTAGTACACTTTGAAAACTTCTTCAGAATCAACTTCCAAATTAAGTTTATTGCCATAACATTGGAATTTTTTATTGCTTAGAGAACAGAATTGACTTTTGGACAGTGAAGAAGAAGTTTTTTCCAGATGCACTTCATTGTTTTGTCAGAAACTTGTTCCATCTGTCATGGGCTGCCTTTTAACTAGATTGAGATTTCTGTTTTTGTTTTTATATTGCTTTCCTATCAGAGGTAATGAAATGGCAATTGATTTAACAATGAATTATATATATATATATATATATATAGTAAGATTGACTATTAATTGAATAATGGGATTTAATGTGCCAAGCCCAGATTGTCCAAATCTCCAAGATGAAGTGCATCACACTTCCAAATAGCTGACTTATTCATCATTATAACTTTTCCAATCAGAGGCTCCAGGATTGAATCTGTGTCCTAGATTAATGGAATGAGTTAGATAGATATTTGGAAGCAAAACAGCTTATATGTACATGATGTATGTGAGATACTAATTACTCTCAACTTAAAAGCAATATACAACAATACCTCGCATAGTCTGGGACTCACTATAGTCCAGATTGTAATTGTTAATTAAAAATTTTTAATTTATTTTTTTAGAATAAATATGAAATGTGTGTTCGCTACTTACTACCTATATATGACTCAAATACCACTATGATGAACTGAGACAAGCAGGTGGCTGCTCTAATGTTGTCAAATTTATCTGAACAACATTTGTTATAGTGCCTGCCTCTCAAGTGCAATGTTGGCAATTGTTTACCACAAATGCTTAATTGAATCATTGAATGGAACGAATACTGGCATAGTTTGCAATTCATCAGCTTGCAGCGGCCCATTCAAGTGGAAATCTGGCTTTATGCAGAGTGCCGCTCTGCGTTTGGAATGGCGCGGAGCAGCAAACTTGAAAAAAGCGAATGCGTTCACCTGCTGGGCGAGCCCTCTTTATCGATTTGTCTTTATGGGCTCGGACCCACTTTCTGTCCCCTTTTGTCTATTATAAATCTTTATAAAAGATTTTAATTTTTAATGCATATGAAATAATTATTAATGTTAGAATTTACGATTTAAAAAAAACATACAAACAAATTGAAAATTTCTTGGAACCAATTATAATTTTTCCCATAGATTACGTACCTCGAATAGTCTGGTTTCAATTAGTCCAGTATGAAAGAGGAACCAATTAACCGGACTATGTGAGGTATTGCTGTAATAAATTATCAGTTTTATTAACAATCATACAATTGAACTTCGAATCAATGGACAAATTTCAGATAGTCCAGATGGAATTTCGGTGTAGGGGATCAAAAATCTAGTGTATTGACATAAAAATGTGTAAAGAAAAGCTCAAAGACTTTGCATTTAAGTTTGATGTTGGCCCAAGCAAAGATAAAAAAGGCCTTGTGCATAAGCATAAACATATGAAAGTACCTAAAAGTAATAAGTTCATCTGTATTATAGCTTTTATATCACAAAAAACAATACCTCAAAACAATGGACAATTCACTTCAACAGACCACCTCTCTCCCAATTAGTCCATTGTTTCGAAGTTCATCTGTACTTTTTTATGATACAGATATTCTAACATATAATTTCCAGAAACATAATAGTACTGTAATAAAAAAATATATAAAGAGAAAATAAAACTTTTCAATTTTTAAACATTTAAAGCAGTATAATAATCTTATCTGCTAAGTAATCTTACTAAAAGTTAAATTTAACTTTTAGTAAGATTACTGCTATAGCAGTATTTAACATTACTATTGATTAGTTGATCGTTAATTGCAGTTATTATATATTGTAATGACTATTGTAATATGATGTATGGTATATTATTACATATTTAGTTATTACATATCTGTTTTCTAGAACTTAAGCTGTTTATATAAATAACAAATATACATACACTATAAATATATATATATATATCCTAATAATTATGCAATCTATAATTAATCTATATTAACAAATATACATACACTATAAATATATATATATATATATCCTAATAATTATGCAATCTATAATTAATCTATATAACATAACTTGGACAAAAAATTTCAGAAACATAATATATTGATTTATACTGTAGGTAATTATGTTTAAGTTAATTTTACTTATGTTTATCTTTATAAAGTGCCACAACAAAAAAACAAAGTTCTAAACAGGATAAATACTTTATTAACAGAAACGTTTTCGACCTTATCAGGAGGTCAACCTCAGCTGTTTCTGTTAATAAAGTATTTATCCTGTTTAGAGCTTTGTTCTTTGTGTGCATTTTTGTGAGTCTAACAGGATGGCTTCAAAGATCTTACTTAATATTTAATGTTATATCTATTATTTTTATTATTCATATATAATATAGAATAATTATAGATTTTGTAAATTTGTATTGATATTTGTATTTTTCATTGAATACTATTTATTTAAAGATCCATTGAATGCTTAAGATGAGTTTCAGAAAGATCATAAAGGGTAGTGAAAATTTTGTGATAATTTAATATGAAACTTCTTTCTTATAGCTATAGCTTTGAACAATTAAGTAGTTATATATATATATATATCAAAATCAGTTTCATTATGGGGATGTTAATTGAAAACTACAACTGAATATAATGTACAATTAACATTTGATTGTTCATTAATTTTGGCTTCTGTATTTGAAGGGTTTAGCATAATTTTAAAGGCTGAATTAATTTTTGCTCACTTTTCCTGAATAGTAGGTTCTACAGAAGAAAAAATATAGATATTAATAGAATGTTATTAGGTTGATTTTTATTTGGAGAAAAATAATAGAAGAAAACCATTACCATAAATTTTAAATTGGTTGTCTGAAGAATAACTGTAAAATAATTTGATAAAAAATAAATAATTTGTGTTTATCAATAGAATCCAATGTAGAATTATCAATAAAATAACTTTATTTAGCTGACAACTTAAATGTTTCTAATTTTTAGTCCCTTTCATCTAAAGCAGCGCTTCTCAAAAATTTTTCATTCACGACCCCATTTTTCATTACGAGATTTTTCGCAACCCTTTTTCATTCATGACCCCATTTTTCATTACGAGATTTTTCACGACCCCAAGTATTAAATATTTTCATTCACGACCCCATTTTTCATTATGAGATTTTTCGCAACCCCAGGTCAAACTTTTTTCCTTCACGACCCCATTTTTCATTACGAGATTTTTCGCGACCCTATCATTACGAGATTTTTCGCGACCCCAGGTATTAAATATGAAATAAAACCAAGTACAATTTCGCGACCCCAGGTATTAAATATGAAATAAAACGTACAAGTATATTTACACACTTATTAAGATGAACACAATCAACCAACTACACTGAAAATTTATAACACACTTATTAAGATGAACACAATCAACCAACTACACTGAAAATTCATGTGTTGTCATACGTTAAATATTGGGCAAAGTATTAAATATGGAATAAAACATATAAGTATATAAATCATTTACTTCAGATGAACACAATCAGCCAACTACACTGAAAATTCATATGTTGTCATAAGAACACAATCAGCCAACTACACTGAAAATACATATGTTGTCATACATTTAAAACGTACAAGTATATAAGTCATTTACACACTTATTAAGATGAACACAACAGCCAACTACATTGAAAATACATATGTTGTCATACGTTAAATATTGGAAGTTAAATGTTTGGACATTTGTGGAAATTACATATAAACTGAAATTCAAGTATTTGAATTTAATTTTTGTAATTACATATAAACTGAAATTCAAGTATTTGAATTTAATTTTTGCGACTCCTTACATATAAACTGAAATTCAAGTATTTGAATTTAATTTTTGCGACCCTTATAAACTGAAATTCAAGTATTTGAATTTAATTTTTGCGACCCCATTGAAATTCAAGTGTTTAAATTTAATTTTTGCGACCCCAGCATTTCGCTTCGCGACCCATAGTTTGAGAAGCGCTGATCTAAAGCAATCAAAATTCTTAGTATTTTTTTATTTAAGTTATTTAGCAGGAAGATTGAAAAAGAAATATAAAAGCTGAAAGAATATTGATTGTTGCTGATGTTAGAATTGAAGAGGAAACTGCAATGTTTAAATAATAACTTTATTTAAATTTTCAAATGTGTTTATAAAATAAAAAATTATTAGATTTTTATATATTTATATAAGATATTCTGTCCATAGTGATAACTTACAAATAAATCACTGAATAGCTTTTATCAACTTCTTGCATTGTTTTAGAACTAGTGTAAGAACTTACTATAAATTATACTTGCAAAGCAAATCTGTTTTCAAATTTATGATTAAATACAAAATTTATGATTGCAGATAAAAGCTTGACTTTTTCATTATTATGGATTTTACTTAAAGCAGTAAGTTGTATTGGTTGTAAAAGTTGTTGTTTATGAATCTCTTCTATCATTTTCATAAATTATGTGTAGATAGAAATATAGGTTATTTAAGATTTAGATGTAGGTCAGTCTCATAGATTTCCTGAATTACATAGTTAGCAAACTTTGTGCTAATAATTTTTTAAGATGAATAATATTTTATGTAATAAAGAAATTAAAGAATTACTAATAAAACAGTCTTCAGCACTTATTTAAGCAAAAAACTATACTTTAATAATTATTATAGATCTTTCGGCTTAATAAACCCATCCTCAGTATCAACACTTTAAAATTTTTTATCTTAACAAGCAAAAGTAAATTATATCTATTTTGAAATTAAAGAATATTTCTAGAAATATTCTTGAATGAAGAAGCATTATATACTGTCATAATCATTATTCAAAGCTATTTATAGTTTTGTAAATTACTGTTGTGGATATTATTAGAAGTTAAGAACTTCTTGTACTATGACTATCATATGCTATACCAACTATACATTTACCTGAAGACTTTAAGACTGAAATTTTAAAATTATTATTTAAAGTACACATATTTAGAGAGAGATCAGAAAGCTTTTTCAAAGCTATTAGATTGATTCATTTTCAATTCTTTGAAAATTACAAATTTGCCTTGATTTATGACCATTCTTGCTTATGATGGTGATGTAATCTGTAAATTCTGTGATTGGTCAATACAATTCATATGCATACAAGTCCATGTGCAATACTTTGATATATGGAAAGCTTCTTTTTTATGTCAAGTTCATGTATTTTTGTTTTTAAGTTTATTACAATAAAGTCGAGTATAATAATAAATAGCGGTAGTGGGCAATCCATCTTTCAACCACTTTGAAATATAACCTCGGAATTCAAACTGAATTCCACCATAAATCGAAGACTATCTGTATTAAACAGTAGTAAATCTGTGAAGTAAACATGATTATGATACAATAATTTAATATTAAATGAAAATAAATTACATAAATCGAAGACTATCTGTATTAAACAGTAGTAAATCTGTGAAGTAAACATGATTATGATATGTAATTTATTTTCATTTAATATTAAATTATTGTATTTTATATTAGTAATTTTAAAAAGTCTGGGCTGAAAAATTGTTGCAAATGCTTCCACTAAAATGAGTTAGCTATTATGATTTGAAATTCTTACAGCTTAGAAAAGTAAACTAAACAATTAAGGAAATATAAAATATCTTTTACTGATAAGTTTGGCAGTGACAAATGTTAAAATTTGCCTAATGGAATAAAATTTTATATTTACTAAATTTTGTTCTATACTTGCAAATAATTCGATGAAAGAATGTTATCTACAATCAATGTATAATTTCATTTATATAATGCAGCTCAACAATAACAAATACCATAAAGATTATATAAAAAAGTTTGAGCATGAGATTGTTAATTGAAGAAAAATAATGCATCTAAAATTTTATAACTAGTGAATGACATATTAATACAAAGTTTATCTGAATCAGTCTGAGAACTAGAAATAAAATATATTTTGATTCCATTCTATTAATATGAATAGTATACAGTGGGTGATTGGTTAATGAACATAATCCGTTCCAACACAATGTTCGTTATCTGGAATCAGTCTGAGAACTAGAAATAAAATATATTTTGATTCCATTCTATTAATATGAATAATATACAGTGGGTGATTGGTTAACGAACATAATCCGTTCCAACACAACGTTCGTTATCTGAATTGTTCGTTAACCAATCATCAATTTACTATAGGTTTTTATGGGAATTTGATTAATTCGTTCCAGAGTATCATCGATTTACCATAGGTTTTTATGGGTTTTTGATTAATTCGTTCCAGAGACCCAAAATAACATAAATAAAAAATTATATAATTTCTTACTACGTTTATTTATATGTAGTAATAAATAAAAAATTATATAATTTCTTACTACGTTTATTTATATGTAATAGAAATAAAAAATTATATAATTTCTTACTACATTTATTTATATGTAATAATCATAATAAAAAATTATATAATTTCTTACTACATTTATTTATATGTAATAACGATTTTTATGGGAATTTGATTAATTCGTTCTGGAGACCCAAAAAAAAAAATAAATAAAAATTTATATAATTTCTTACTACGTTTATTTATATGTAATAACAATAATATAGATGAAAATGCAAGATTATGTATGTATATATGTTTATTTTCCGATAAAGAATCTGTCCAATATCAATTACTTTTCTCTCTCCTTCAGGATTTTTTGAAAGTGATTAATAGCTTTGTCGTGGTAGAGATCCCCAAACCTATTGACCTCAACCTGGTATGGGTGCCATTCTAAGATCAAAAAATTGTAAAAATCTCTCTCTCACTTTTTTTAATAAATCTTTGATTTGATTTACGTTGTCTCCGAGTTCATTTTAATGGGTACTGTTCTCCCATCCTTACCAATAAGTCCACGAACGTGCAAAGCCTAACCTTAAGTGATTAATAGCTTTGTCGTGGTAGAGATCCCCAAACCTATTGACCTCAACCTGGTATGTGTGCCATTCTAAGATCAAAAGATTGTAAAAATCTCTCTCTCACTTTTTTTAATAAATCTTTGATTTGATTTACGTTTTCTCCGAGTTCATTTTAATGGGGAAAAACTACTGTTCTCCCATCCTTACCAATAAGTCCACGAACGTGCAAAGCCTAACCTTTTATTCTGTTAGGTTAGTTAAGCTGAAATATCCTCATGGAATATTTTTATCTAGCGGCTGCCACTTATAGAGCCGCCATCATCATAGGCTGACCAATACCCATTATGGGGTCAACCGGAATATTGAAGGATGGGCTTCAATGGGCCGGGTCCAGATCCCTCCTTAAAAAGTGGGACCCCCGTATCCTCCAGAATGGTAAGCCACAGCTTTACCACGCAGCCATCTGGCTGACCTGTCATTCTGTCAATCCGTGGGTCTCACAGTTTGTTCTGTGAGGTGTTCGTTATCCGAACATAAAAATCTTTCAAAAAGTGTTCATTATCTGATCTGTTTGTTAACCAATCACCCACTGTATTGAATTATCATTTAATGTTGGGGTTAAACACCTGAAAATTACAACTTAAACTGAAACCAAAATCTTCATTGACCTAATGATAGAAGTTGAAATTATTTTCCTAGATTCTGGTATTAAGAGAGATTTGATCATTTTTCTTATTTAATCATTACTGAACAATAATGGAATGAAATAAAACAAATGCATGATTAAATTGTAAAATTTTACATAGTAGTTAATCATACCTTACAGTAAAGAAAATTATTTGCTAATAAAAAAGAATTCACAGGTGTTATTCCATGGTTAGTTTTTTAATGCCCGTTTTCATTCATTCATTAATCTTTCAGAAGACTTATCGTAGATCTTCAACATTTGTGGAGATCTGCTGTATTGCCATGTTGGGGATCTACAAGGCTACCACAGATTTCTCATATAAACTTTACAAGTGGGTTATCCAATTCAATCTTGGATTCTCTGATATAAAATCTATAGGTTTCCTCCTAGTTTTTTTTCCTATTATGAAGATAAATGTGACAAAATGGAGCATTATTCTGTTTTATGCTTTGAAATTTTTATGTTTTTTATTAATTTTTATTGAAGGCATAATAGCAAAATGGTATTAATTGAGACAGCATTGAACAAAGATCTATTATGTTTATATTAAAAATTTTATTTTTATATTATAAAGTTTTTAAAGATTAATAAATTTATCATATGACTTTCCTTTGTTCCAATTTTATATCTTAATTACTTAAGTAATTTTAATTTCCTAGAAAGATAGGAGAGAAAATTTGCTAGGCAACATATATTTTTTGTCACTGATCCACTTTCAGTCTTTTTTCAATAAATTTGGCCCTTTAATAAGTTTCAGTAATATAAGAATCTCATTCAACTTAATACTTGTGAGATGTTATGAAGACAGACAAATCAAATACATTTATCTTTTATTTCATTTGGAATAGGCAAAATTATTACTTTCAGAAGATGATGATCTATTAGCAAAATTTAATTTTTTCTCTGTCAGAGTAAATTCTGCATTTTAAAACAAATTGAGCATCTTTGTGTGACTGTGTTTTATAAAACTTTTCATAATTTTGATTATTGAATTCTATATAGACCAGGAGTGGCCAATCTGCAGCTCGAAAGCCACGTGCGGCTCTTTGGTACCTTCAATGTGGCTTCACACCTTAAAAATCAATAGTAAATATGAAGCAAATAATTATTTAAGTTAGACAAATTACAGATATATTATTATTTTTTATCTATTGTAAAAAGTAGTATGCATTTATATGAAATAAATGCATCCAAAATAAACAATTTTTGAAATTATTATTAAGATTACCTGAAAAAATTGATGCTCTTCTCATTGATACAGAAAGAAAATGCGGTTCTTGAGTATTTAAGATTCTCTTATATGGCTCGTTGTGACTTGAAGTTGGTCACCCCTGATATAGACATACTGTATATTCTGATCTATTTAGCCTAAAAACTTTTTATTGTATATAAAAAAATATATAATTTTTTTTGTGAAATAAACTCAAATGTTTTTATTTTGCAAGTTTTCAAATTATTTTTTTAATAAAAAATATTCATATATTTTATAGGCTAAATAATTTCTTTATATGGCGGATTATAGTATTCAAATTTTAAAAGATTTTTCTTAACAAAATTACTTACCTATTAATCTATTCAAATTTAAGAGATTCTTTAAAGTTGAGATTTTAAACTGCCTGATAGCAATTTAAAATATCAGTTGAAAAGAATTTTTATTACAATAATATATTCATTTGAAATATTTTTGTAACAAAAAATGAACATGTTATTGAAATTTTAACATATTTCCAGAATAATAAATATTAAATATGATTCTCTACAAGCAGACTGTTTTTTGTAAAACTACATTTTTATCATCCAGATTTTGTTCAAGTTAAAAATAAGATAGAAATGAAATGATGTTTGTGAACCTTGCTTCAGAAAAGGTGATCTAATTGGTCAACTTTTGAATCAAATACAGTAGAAAGTTTCATGTATTAAAATTTTTGTTACTTAAATGATAAGTCATTAGAATTGAGATTGCTTGAAGCATTATAAGCATTGTCAGTATCCTTGATCCATCACTGTTTTGTTGCATTAAAATATATTTCTTCACAAAAATCTTTTAAAGTAGTAATTTTTATGCTTTGTGTATTAAAAGCTATAATGATAAATTAATCTTGTTATTTTCTAGGAATGAACATTAAAAAGAAAAGCCATTTTTAAGTTTTAGAAACATGACTTTAAAAAGAAATCTATTAAGAGCATTATAAATCCTCTGAGACAACTAGTAGCAAAGAATATAGAAATTATCTAAAAATGCTAAAAGAAAAACTTGGACATTTCTCAAGATATTTGAAATCAAGGTATTTAACTTACTTTATATCTTTCTTTTTTTAAATCCTGTTTCTAATCCAAAAATAGCTTTTCGTTTAATGTTCATAACTACAAAATTTTTCTATGTATTTACCTTACCAGTACTTATATACTGTGTTTAGTGTACTTCAGCTGCAGTTGTTGACTTAAATTGAAGAATGAAAACAGAACTTTTCAACAGTTTCTGTTCAATTAAATTAAAATTCCGAGAATGTTGCTTGAAGATTTGAATCCATTTTTGCATATCTAAATGGTATTTGCTATAGGAAATACAAAGAAATTAAGTAGATAAAATTTCACCTTTTATTCTGAATACAATTAACATTATAGAACAAGCCTTTCAAATGTGCATCCTCCCAGCACTGCTTAGTGCAATGTATTCACTGATATAAGCATTTTTTAACATTCGTATACAATATTTTGTATAATTACTGTCACAATTTGTAAGCAGGATAATAAAAAAATCCTTAATTCAAATTAAGTTTAATTTTTTTATCTATCGTATACAATATTTTGTATAATTACTGTCACAATTTGTAAGCAGGATAATAAAAAAATCTTTAATTCAAATTAAGTTTAAATTTTTATCTATTTTCTTTACTTTGAAAAAATTAGATGCATTCTATAAAGTTTATTCCCATATAAGAGAGTTATTGTGGTAAAGTGTAAACAGCTAAAAATTATTATTGATTTAAATGTTTAGATGCAATCCTTTCAGCATTGCTTTGTTCTTTATAATGGCCGTTTCTATATTTTAATAGTTATAACCTTATACAAAAGTTTCATCTGTCAAAAGTTGAGATTAAAAAATAAAAATTTTAATTTTTTTGAAATTATTTTATTTCATTAGTCTCATGTTTTTTCATGACTTTAAATCATTTAATTAATTAATATCTGATAATTTTTATTGATAAAACTCAATTGTATAAACAGAAAACAGAAGATTTTATTTTGTGTATTCCAAATTTAATGATGGAATATTAATTGTTCAGAAGGTGAAATTGTCAAAATGTTAGTATACTGATGTTTACAGTTAATCCAGTTGATTTTATTTACTTTCCCAAAGGCTTTGAAATTCTTTATCATTTAAAACTTGATTGAAATCTAATGTTTCTGGATTGCAATGTAAATTGCAGTCAAGTTTTAATATTTGAATTTATGATTGCTATATACAAGCAATGAAAACTTGATTTTCAATATTTATTTAAAAATAAGTTTCCTGATTAGTTTATTAATTAGCACAATATTGTCTGGAATATATTTTTTTAATAGAATGATGTAAGAATTTAAAGTCTGAAGAAAGGAATGAATGCTAATTTAGTTTGATATTCATTGATTGGATTTTATTGAAGCACATGCATCTAATGATATATTTCTCTTGTAAAAAAATATTTTATACGAAATAAATTTGATTTTTAATTAGTAAAAGTTGTGTTTGTATTGGTATTCATATAAAGAATTTTTATATTCCACATAAAAATTGTTTTCTCTTTTATCACTTTAATATTTTCAATATTTTTCGTAAAATCTTTACGGATTTTTTTCCTCCTCTCTCTTTTAATAATATAATTTTAATATCTGAATAAATCAGATAAAGAAAAAAAATGTAAATTGGTTTCATTGATTCAAGTGATGAGATTTTTCAACTCTTATCAAATTTTTTTTTTTTAAGAATTAAAAAGATTTTTTTTCCACTTGAACAAAGTCTTTTCAGATATAAATTTAAATTGATAAAAATCTTCAATAATTCAAAATCTTTAAGATTTTTTTTTTTTTAGTAGTTACACAAATTATATTGTCAAATTTAATGAAAAGTATAAAAATTTTGTGTGTGGTTTCATTAAAAAATGTAAGAATTATTAATGCTGTATTAATTTTTATAACCAATTTTTCTAAATTATTTTATTTTTAATAAAACTTAATGGTGCAGCAATGAGCAGTAAAAAGCATTATTCAGGTGCAGTGTTTGCAACTATCAAAAATATGTTTACATATTTACAGAAAGCATAATTTTTTTGTCACTTATTGATATTTAGAGATCACGATAGGGTCAGGTCAAAATCCCGTTATCCTTGTTTGGAGAGATGCAGACCTTTGACATTATCCAGCTCCTAACTCCCGAGATAGATCATAAAACAAACATTTCTATCCAATTCGTTGCAAAAGTCTGGGTGGACAAAAACCAACCTTCTAGAAGAGATAACTAAGAAAGAAGGAAGGAAAAAAAAAAAATATACTGTAGACATGACAGCCGGACAGAAAAAAATATATATATATATCCAGGAGGATTACCAAAACGTCAGGGATTGGAGCTGAAAGAACAAAATGATGTTTTTGTGTAGATAGATGCAAAATAACTGGATACTTCAAAGAGCACGTCGATTTAAGAGATCTTCTGAGAGATCTGAATTGCATTCTAAGGTTTCGGTATGATAAACGTATTCGGACCTGAATCGATTGATCCACGAAAAAAAAATATAATAATAAAAAATACAGAATGCTTTTGGAAGGTAACAGGTTATAACAAATCAATGTAACAAGGCGCAAGAGATTTAGACGTTACGCTCCGCGAGAGACGAGCTGATCTGGTATTAAGACGAGGAGAATCTTGTTATTTGTGTGCTGTTCGTGTGGGTGTGACAGGTTTAATACGTTCTTTCCAGCGGAGTAAGCTTTTATAATAAGTGATAAAGCGCTTTTTTAAACGTATTAGACGTTTAAGCTTCTAAGCTAATTTCTGTCATTAAAAAGCGAAGCGGCCGAAATGACAAAAATTAAATTTTGCTAAATTAGCCAGCTTTTTATTTTAAAAATAAACTAATTACGCAAAGAAGAATATTTACCGAAAGAAATCGTTTTTTCCCCCTTCCCCTTCTTGTTAGTCGAGCAATTTAAACGCGAATGTGTTTACACCGTTAAGCAACTTGATAAGAACAAAATATTATGCGAAAGAAAATTGTTTATATTCGCCGATAGATGGCAGTATGGCGTTTGAGTGAGGGATTTTAATTTTTTTTTTTTCCCCTTCCCCAGTTTAGAGTTAATTGTGTTATTATTTTAGCGAGAATAGTTTTATATATATAATTCGTTTTATTGTCGGAACGAAACGTGAAAGGAAACCGAAAAAGGTATAGAAAAGTTTTAGTTTAATTGCCTTTGACAAATCCTAGGATTAGATGGCGACTGTCCTCTCTAATCCGTACAAAGTTGCTACAAATGCAACTCGCAACACCGATAACTCGAACGGCAGCAGCGGTAAATTTTCAACAGGTTTTGGACAAATATTAATTAAAATTGGCTTTTGAAATTTAAATTTATAATTTTAACTTTTAGAAATTCGAAGAGATAATTAAAAGACTTTTTGACCATTTTTATATTTTTGAAATATGTGGAAAACTTTCTACTCTCTCTCGCACTCTTTCTCTCTCACTTCCCAGAAGAAAAATCATAAAATGTTGTTTAACGATTTTCGTTCTGACCATTAAACGACTTTACGACCTAAATCGTGATGTTCTATATTTACATTTGGGATTATTCTAATGTTTTCCCTTTTTCTGATTATGATCTGATATATGTAAAGTAACTCTGCAGATATATGCTGTATATTGTACTCTTTTGGTTTCTTTTCCCCCTCCTATCTACCTTTCCTTAATTCGTCTGATGCGTTTATCCGGTTGTGATGTTTAATGTAATAATTATATAATAGATGTAAATTATGGGAATTAATGCGAAGTAGGTAGTCAAAGATTGCTAGTCTGACGTGCATACGTGTAGTAATTATTGTCTGATTTGCATCGCACTATGTTGCACGTCAAGCAAATTATCCATTCACTAATTTGTTACATTTAAAGCAAACGACGTACAGACACGTCATCCCTGCAAAGAAGAAAAGAAAAAAAAAAGGATTAAATTAAATTCGATTTTTAAAGTGGGGGAAATTATTAGAGTGATCGATCGAAAATGAAATTTGTTAAAACACAAATTTGACGACTTCTCCGGCGCCTTTTAAAGCTAAAAAAAAAAAAAAACTTTCCCCCTTTACTGCAACGGAACACAATCAAAATCCATCTTTTAGCTTCGATTAATCGATTGCGACTGCATCCAATATCGAACCAATAAGTTGAAATGTATTGAGTTATCGATTTCGCCAAAGGAAATTGATATTCGAAATAATTATCAGTTGCGAAGTAATCGATTAATTAATCGTTACTGATACCAGAAAAAAAATCGATGTTAATTCGATAATCGATTGGGAAACGGTAAAATGATCGGTAAGTTTAAGTTTAATTTCTTTCTGCGAAGAAAATCGATTTCGCTGTTGAAATCGATTATAATTAAAAAACAAGCGCACAAAAATAAATCGATATTAATTGGTAATCGATTGGAAAACGATAAAATTACGGTAAGTTTAAATTAATCTCTCTCGTTCTGTGGAAAAAATCGATTTCACTGTTGAAATCGATTATAATTATAAAAACAAACACGCAAAAAAATAAAAAAATGATTTCTTTACTGTTGAACCGACTGAAACGGAGTGATTTATGCAAGAATTATTTAGTAGAAATTGGAAAATCGATTAATTTTTAATGGAAGCGAAATAATTAATTTAATCGATTTTTCTGGAAACTGTAGAGGAGAATAAAGATTTAGAAAATAGGAGAAGGGAGGTAAAAACGAAAAAAAGGAAGAAAGAATCGCTTTCATTGTAAACACAACTTTCATAATTTGGTTATATCGGAAGAGAAAGGGTAATTGAACTAACTTCTCCCGAAAGAACAACAAAACGTTAGTTTTCTTAAAATAAATTAAGTAATTACTACGATGAAACAGTCGACATTTTTGAATTGGATTCGTTTAAGTTTAATAACTCCTTAAGTCGTGTTTATTCTTCTTATCATTAAGTTATAGTTTTCTGTTTTTGTCCATTTTGTCTCCTTATAAAAGTCGTATTTTTTTCAGTATCTCTGTTTTCTCTTTTTTATTTCATCGGTTGAAACTTATTTTTTTCTTCTCTTCCACTTGTTTATCTTTTATTTTAAAGTTGTCTGTCAATGATTTATTATTTTTTTTT